>JANJGK010005898.1:0-41619 GCA_039081455.1 Macrobrachium rosenbergii
GAAAATATAATAATAAATAATAATAAAATAATATATTACATGACTTTTCTTCTAAATAAAAATCAAATTAAATAACCAAAACGTATAGATTAATGATATAAAATAAAAACAAAAAATAACAATATATATATATATATATATATATATATATATATATATATATATATATATATATATATATATATATATATATATATATATAATTTAAAATTTAATTTTTTGTAAATTTTATTTCTATTTATTATTATTGTTGTTTTCAAAAATAAAAAAAAAAATAAATAATTGTATTTTGTAATTATAAAATAAAAAAAAATAATATATTAAAAATACATATATTGCAATGTTTCATTCATTTTTTATTCTACAAATTAAAATCTAGACACGATGAATAACGAAAAATTATTACTTATTCACGATCCAACAGTCTTTGACAAAGAGTCAGCAGAAAAAAAATTAAAAACAAATGTATTAAAATTTTATAAAAAGAATGATGATAATACAAATTTCGGACAGATATATAACGATAAAATTGTGGTTTTTGATAAATGTAAAAATATGATAACGTGGAAAAATTTTCAAAGATCAACAACGATAAGTAATATAATAGATGATTCTTCTTGGGAATTACGTGAAGATAATATAGAAAAAAGATTACTTTTATTTACAGAATTAAACCGTTTACAAAAAAAAGTATCAGTTTTAATAAAATACCAAAAGGACAATTGACTTTAACTTGTAATATTGATAGACGAGTACCATTTATTTTTACTTTATCTCTTTTTGATGATTATTATTATTTTGACACTATAATTATACCTGATAAGTTATCAAATAGTGAAACGCTGATGTGTTATACTAAGACAATGATGCTGACTGAACATTTAAATGTTCCATATGATGTTCCATATAAACATTCTGGAGACAAGCAAATTAATAACACTTTATTACAGTATTTATTCTTTTCTAAAAATGAAAGACGGCCACCATTCTGGATGCGTTGTTTTTCAAGGATACGATCAAAAATCTTTTACAACATAAGAAAATGTGAACCCAATATTTGTATTGTGGATAAAAATGATAGTGATGATAGTTTTAATATTTGGATTTATCATTTCCCCTTAGTTAAAGATTTTGTGGGAAATCCTAATATTGCATTTATGGCCAAATTTGATTATTATCCCCTAGAATATAAAATAGTGTGGTCATTTTGAAACAGCCCTTATTTTCAAAAAATGTATTTAATGTAGGTGAAGTATTTATAAATTATAAAATGGATTATGAAAATTTTAATCAGAAAATAAAATCTACCGCCATTGAACAAAATGAATCTTGTAACAAATAAAAAAAAATGAAATTACAATCACCACCGCCACCATCACCAACATCATCATCAATACCACTGCAACAGAAAGAAAAATTTATTAATAATAATAATGTTGTTATAATCATTCAAGAGCCCCTTTTAAAAGGGAGACATAGAGAAGCAATAAAAAAAGTTGTAAATTATATATCAAGTTTAGTAAATTGTAAAATATATACATTCCATCATAATATTAAAAAGTATTGCAACATCGCTGTTAATAACAATAATAATAATAATAATAAGGATGATGATGATGATTTTTCTCCTCAATCATCCCTTCCTATAGGAGGAGGATCCGTTATTTCTGAACACGCTTTAATAAAACTAGCAAAACCCATGAAAAGTTTAGAATTATCTATGGAATATACAAATGATATAAAATATTCTCGAAAGACGATAGTGTTTGTTCTAGTGAATATATAACATCGCTAATACTCCCAATTAGTTTTTTGTTATATAGCAAATTAAATGCATGTTTTATTGTAGTAAATAATAATAATGATATAAAAACTGACCCAAATATTTCTTTGGCGCTAATCCATCAAGGACCGTTACTACAATTTTTTCTTACTTTCCGTTTAAAAATAAATATTTTTTTATTCGTGGACTGTTTTGATCGAGCGGATAAAAATATGGTGATGAAATTAATATAAAAGACATTGTTAAAAATTATGGTTGGTCATCGGGAGGGAAGAAATCATTATTATCCATTCCTACATTTCCTCAAAATTCGAATTAACAATTCATTTATGATAAAAATGAAAAAGAAATTATTCCCTTAAATACCGATAATTTTAATAATAGTGAATTTATTTCAACAGAAATAGAAAATTATGTACGTAAAAATTATCATAAAATGGAAGAAAACGATTTAATATTGGCTTTAAAATGGATTTGTGCTCAACTAGAAGTAGTAATAACTGGAGTGGTTTTTAATGAAATGATAAAAATGATAGGAAATAAAATGAATGAATTACCAACAAAAGGAGAAGTCTTTCAAATTTTATTAAAAGAAAAGGCAAAATTACAGTTATTAAATATGAGTGATGATGATGATGATATGATATGAAATGATAAAACTTGGCTTAATATAGATTGGTTACAAAATTTTTTGAAAAACAATTTACCTTTTGATATTTCAAACGATTGCAATGGATTTGGTAATTGTTTAATTACTACCAAAAAAAAAAATAATAATTGATCCAATTAATAAAAAGTACCTCGATATTATTTTAGAAATTTTACAGGAATGCGTTTCTACAAAATCATCATCGTATGGGACCAGAAAAAGAGATATTGATAAAATGGTTAAAGTTCAAAGTAATGTGTTAAATGTAACATGGTTAACGTCTGATAATTTGGATAAAGTTTTGACAAACGGTTGCACTCAAGAAGGAGCGCTAATATATCAATTTAATTTTGAAAAAGCTCGTGCATCAATAAAAGAACCAACGATAAACTTTTTATCTAAAAATGACTGGTTTTTTGAAACTGCAGGAGAAATGGCGGCTACTTATTTAGAGTGTTATATAGCCCAAAATAAAGGACTTAATGCATTTACATTTGAATATGGAAATTTAACAATGATTATCATTCCCATTTTAGATGATATTATAAAAGTAATGAGTAATCGCGAATCTATTACTAAATATAATTGGACCAGCACAATATCAGAAGGAAGCACAGATTACACGAGGATAATGTTAAGAAATACCGTCCATCATTTAATGAAAAAAATGTCTTTAATAAACGATACTGATAATCCCGGTTCACTCATTGTAGGAAAAATGGTTTTACAATTTTTGTGTAACGCTATGCAATGTTTGCCGTATAACATTGATCCTTTAAAATCGAATGAAAATGATGGTGTGGTAATAAAAGTACGAAGATTGATGGGATTAATTTTTTCTATGATGGCGAGTGGTGTTGAAAAACCATTAACTCCCGTTTATCGAATTTTCTTACACGATAATTTTAATAAGATTCCCAAATTAAATTTTGATGAAGAAATATACTTTATAAAAAAATTATACATTATTGGCCGTGGTTAAAATTGGTTGGGTTAAAAGTAAAACCTAACACTGTAAAATTTATGAATCATAAGATTGACAATATTATTCAAGCTTTAATACCTCAAATATCTCCAGAACTGAATGAAGATATTAAAAAAAGGACTTTACTTTAAACAAAAAAAAAAAAAAAAATTGGAATTTTGAAAAAAAATACGTCCTTTAGTTACTAGCATTTTAAATTTTAATAATGATGATGATTTAAATACATACCCTAAACCAATAAAACGAGTAATTATAAAAAATGACGATAATAGTATTTCTGTACATGATTATACTAAGACAGTAGCAAAAGAAAACATTTCATTGCTTTTTCCCTCAACAAAAATGGAAATTTCTGATACTAACTATACTTTGGAAGAAATATATAAAATTGAAGATAAAATGTCTACATATATAAAAAATCGTCAAGAATATTTTTCCAAAGAAGGATATAATGGTAAAAGACCCGTCATCATAAATATAATAAACAATGATGATGATATTAATAATGATGATGTTTATAAATTTTACAACATCATAAAAATGAATTTACTAATCATCATGATAATGATAATTTAAAGAATCAAAGTTAATAAAAAGTATTCAAAGACTCGAAAATGAAAAAAAAAATATTAAAAAAGCCTGGAGATTAATTCAATCTATTTTTTTTATATTTATATAAAAAAGAAGTGCTGTACTAAAAAGATTTATTGAACCAATAATAACAAAGTTAAATGAAATAATAATAATAAAAAACTTTATAAAAATGATAATGATGATGATAAAAAAGTGTTAAGAGAATTGAAACAATTACGAGCTCAGTTGTTTGAAATGTTCTTTAAATATCATAATAAATTTTATTTATATGGTTATACACCCAAAGTGATTAAAACCTTTTCATTATGTCAATCAACAAATGACTTTATCTATATATATGTTGGATATTACAAATTATGTGCATTAATGAAAACACAACACGTTCCTATTTCTACAGAATTAAAGGAGTTTTCTGTTATAATATCTAATTATTTGTATAACACCAACGAAGGGCATTTTGGTAATTTGAAGGTAGAAAATGACATTTCCTCTTGTAAAATAGAATTGAATGAAATGAAAGAAAGAAAACTAGAACATATAAGTAGTTTTGTTCAAAATAATGATAGTTTACAAAATATGTGGCTTTGGTATATTAAAAATGTCGAAAATAATAACATTAGTGATGAAACATTAATGAAGAGAGTTAAAAAATTTATTGAATATGTATAAATAAATTTTGATAAAAAAATTTATTTAATTTTTTTATTATTATTATTATTATTATTATTATTATTATTATTATTATTATTATTATTATTATTATTATTATTATTATTATTATTATTATTATTATTATTAATAAAGTAAATTAAAAATTAAAATTTTTATTAAACCAAAAAATATGAATTTTTAATAAAATAAAAATAAAACAATTTTTATTAAACCGAAAAATATGAATAATAATAATGATGAAATTATATCAACTTATAATAATATACAATATTTATATAGTAAATTAAAAATTCTACTGTATATGTTAAGTCTTTATTATAATCAAATAAATAAATATTATTCAAAATACAATGAAAAAATTACAACTGTTATTTTAAACAATAAACATTTTTTAAAAAATGTTGTATAAACCTATACCAGTATATCATATTAAAAAAAGTGTTGACAATATTTTGCAACATCATAATAATAGTAATTTATTACCAAATATCATTAAATTAACTGATGAACGGTTTTATCAATTAACTGCGCTTAAATTAATTTTGCAATATTTATTAAATTATGACAATACGATATGCGTGTATATAAAAAAAAAATTCGAGAATACTTTTATAACATTATTGAAATACAAAAAAATTATATTTTAGACTTACCGTCATACTTTAGATTTAAGTTATACTAATGGGGGGAGTAAAAATCAACATTTTATTAATAATTTACAAGAAATATTATTATTTAAACATTTTTAATCATTTTTTTATCAAATAAATTCGTTGATGCTTTGTAACGTTAAAACCAACATCTATATTACACTGAATTAATTCACCGTGTACTCTTTTAAAAGTATCTGAACTGGCTATAAATTCACTGTTGTTGTTGTTATTATGATTATTTCCTTCATCATCATTTTTTATTTTTTTAGTAATAGGCAAAATGCAAGTTTCAGATCTAATTTGGCTAATTTCAGTATTAAGTCGAGCCAAACCCATTCCACTTAAAGCCATTTGTTCTTGGAGACCGGTAGCAAACCCCCCCCTTTTACCCCGAGTCGGAGCGCCCGAAAATTCGGATCTAATAATTTCGCTGGGGTGTGAACATTGCATCATGGATGGTGCTTTGTGGTTATTTACCATAAAATATCTAGTAGTATATATGCTTCCTTTAACAATTTCTTTTATAAAATATATAAATTTACCAGTTTTATCATCTAATATTTTTTCTTTGGCGATATAGATAAATCCATCATTTTCATTTAATATTTCTGTTCTTTTGTAATCTACTGTTAATACAGTTTCATTATTATTATTTTTTGAAAGAATGGGTTTGATATAAGGCAATCCAGATATAGGATTTATCAAATCACCAGTCACGAGTTCATTTCCGAGTTTTATGTAATGAATAGCACCATTAATGGTAAAATTAAAAGAATTATTCAAATATGGATTCTTTTTTTTATTCGTTAAATTGTATCCAGTAACTAAAATATTATCCAATGTTTGTCGTTTTAAATAAAAAGGATTTATTATTAAATCTGGTATAATATTTTTTTTTGGTTTGAGGATGAATAATGAATAGCATATTTTCATTGGATACTATATCTACAATAATGCCTTTATTAGTAGTAGTAGTTTGTAATTTATCTCCAATTGATGGTATAAATTGCGTCGCGTAACATAAATACATTTTTAGGTATGAAGCATTTGTTATATCATCACATTTAATATTTTCACATCTATAAGTATTAATTTTTCTTTGGGAAGAAAGAGAAAGGTATTCCTTTCTTTTTTATTATTATTATTATTATTATTATTATTATTATTATTATTATTATTATTATTATTATTATTATTATCATTATTATTAAAAATCATCATCATTTGTTCCCGTTGTTGTTGTTGTTTAGAACCTGCCCAAAAAATTAAAATATTCCAATTGTTGGGCATGTCATGAAAAAACGTAATAGTTTCTTTATCCTTTATAAAAAATTCTTTTTCATTTCCATTTGTCATTGTTTGTATAGCTTTTACAATTAATTCTGGGGAAAATATTTCAATCATAATTTCAAATGATTCTTGGAGATATAATAATTTATTTTCATTATTATTATTATCACTTTTATTTCTAATTTCAAATAATCCTACGGGCATTCCTATCCGTAATATATCAGATTTCTTTATTAATGGTTTAAACTCTATAAATGACAGCGATGATGTATAATTATCATTATATACGAGTTTTATCGAAGCAGTTTCGTACAAAACAGCTGAAAACTTGCCACTATCAATAGCGCCCCTTCTAACTGTAATTCCGTCTTCCTGATTATTGAATCCCCCCGCAACTAGAATCTTAGGAAACCACCCTGGTTGATTAATCAATTCTGTAGGATAAGATTTGGATGAATAAAAGGCGACAGTTTGTGATTTTTGATGCAATTCCCCTACTGATAAAATTTTTGGTGGTATAGGCCGCATGGCCAATTCAAGGTAAATGACAATTTGTTGGAAATGGCATTAAACGAAGTGAGGGACTGAATAAATTTGGTATATATTCCTTTTTTAGTAATGAATATTCTTTGGGGGAATAAAATAATCCGTCTACGTATAATTTGCAAAAATTTTTGCTAAAACTCGTACAAACCAAAAATTTATTTTTTTTTTCTTCTGTTAATTCAATAAATGGAATAAGAGTTTTTAAAGCATATTGCATCATTTGAAAATAATTTTATGGATGGAATTGATCATAAAGATATTTTATTTGTTGTTTAGTTAATGTAGGGGGAATTTGAGGAATAATTTGATATAAAACCTGATTGGCGTATATATAAATAATATCATCATCATCTTCTAAATGATTAATCTTTTCAGGATTTAAGATTTTGTAACATTTACCAGGAAATAAATTGCATAAAATTTTATACATTTCAATATTATTTCCTTCACCGACAGCAGTACTGTGTTGAAATAAAACAATCCATTACGGATTCTAATACTAACCCCGAATTTTTAGGTGTATCCGTTGTTATAATCAAATCAATAAAACCAATTTCGTCCTTATGGATGTATTTAGGTTTAGTAGTTTTTGAATCTTTAGCTAGCATTTTCTGTATAGCGCAGGCTATTCCACAAATGTTGCAATAAGAATTTGTAGGGGCATTCTTAGTAAATCGATCAGTTCTATGAAAATCTAGATAATTGCCTGTCCCAATTATAGATGGTACATCTTGTTTACGTTTTCCAAAATTTATGCAATCTTTATCTAGTATACTCGTTTGAGAAACGGCTATATCAGTTTCGCCCATTTTAATCACTTGAGAAAGATTATTAATGATTGATATTTCAGTTATAGGACCACGGGGAAAGTTAAGCCATTTAATGATTTTTTTAGTCAAATTTACATCATTTAATAAATTTCTTTCTTCTTTAGATGAAATAAAGTTGATTAATAATTGTTCTGAGTCATCATCATCATTATTATTATTTATTAAGTCTTCTAAAGGTTTTTAAAATTTTATTTCATTGTTTTCAGTAATTTCATATCTTTTTTTTCTTTTTTACAAATTTTATACGTGTTAATTAAATCTTTAATTTTTATATCCAAAGACAAAAAACTCATAGTATCATTTTTTTTTATCATAAAAGGGTTTTAGTTTATTTATTATTTCATTTTGTTTATTTATTTTTTTCATTCTCCCAATTAAAATATCAATAAAAGAAATAAAAATATCTCCCATAGAATATACAGCCATATTATTCAAAGCGTTACTATCAGTCGTGTAAAAATTTTCTAAAAATGGCCAATTAATAATGGTTGAACCATTATACATAATAATTTGTTGTTCTTTCTTAATCGTGTTATTTTTTTTACTTTTAAAATTTTTGGTATGGATTTTACGTTTATCTACCCAAATAAATGATTTCATGTATAATATATTTTGATTTATAACAAAATTACCTGGATATAAATCTCTCGGGTAATCGTGACAAAATAAACATTTTAAGGGAAACCATTTTGATAAAAACCATTCCTTTCTATCAACGCAAGTGTCAACTTTTTCTGTAAAAATTTTTTTCATCAAAAGTTGCCACATTTTACCTTCTTTAAGAATGGGAATGATAAAAGAAGTTTGTGAATGGTTCGTTTCAAATATTGATGATAATATAAATCCTACACCTAAAATAAGTTTTGTACTAAAAAAATAACCCACTAAATCTGTTTCATTTTTTATTTTTTCATTATTGATAATGTCTTTTTGATGAAGAAGACTAAATTTTATTTCTGAATATTTATTGAAAAGTCTAGAAAAATTATCATTTTCAAATTTTAGTTTATAAGTTATGTGTAATCTTAATATTAATTCTAATATACTGTCATTAACATCCTTTTTATTACATTCTATACAATAAAAAGGGTAACCAGCATTTTCTCCTTTGTATAAACTCCGTTTTCTGTGTTTGAAATTAAATAAGCCACGTGTATCTATTACAACCATTATTACATATTTATAAAATAAAAAAAGCTGTTTATATAAAAAACTTATTTTTTATTAATGTTAAAAAAACAACAATAATTTTTATTTATTTATTATATTTCATAAAAAAATATATACAAAAGATTCAACACATCATTCCATCAAATTAATAACAGTATAAGTTTGATCCTTTATCGCAATGTCTTTTACCACATAATTTATTATTTTTTTTTTTTCAATTGTTGTATCATTAGTCCTACAAAAGGTAAAATTAAACATGAAATATTTTGTTTGACAAGTTTGATATTATAATAATTATTGTTATTAATGTTTGTATTAATTAATTCTTCAGTATTATATTGGTGATTGATTTTTCCATAGTTTAAAATGATACTATAATTAGCCCTTTCTTGGAGAGGTGGTAAGATAAGTCCGAGAATTTCTGTACATGAAGCAATTAAAGTCTTGGATTCTTGAGTATTGTATAATGAAGCTTTGGAAAAGTTTACAACTTTGCATAAATGGTCTTTGTTTCTTAAGAATACACTTATGTTTTCTTCTTCTTTAGATATTATAATATAATTATGATTCAAAACTGAAATATAATTTTCATTATTCTTTTCACAAGTTTTAGTTATTGTTATTTTTGAATTTTTCATAAAGTTTAATAAATCTGAATATTGCTCAGGTTGTTTATTATCAATTCTTTTTAACACTCTACAAATGCGTTTATAGTTTTCTTGATGTTTTATTTCATTATTTACCAATATATCCTTACACTTTGAACTACTAATCTTGTTGTTTTCTAATATTTGTTTTTTTTTTATTGCAAAAATGCTTCCAACTTAAGTCTTGTTGATATTTATATTCATAAACAGACTCAAGGGCGACAGATAAAAGACGATTTTGCTTTTCTGTCAAATATTCAAGTTTTTGTTTAATTTTATGTTTATCTATAAAATTAGTTATGAAAAGAATACAATTGAAAATATCTTACCTTTGAGAACGATTGGTAATTTCAATCTTTACAGGCATAGGTACACTAGGATTTTTTGTCAAAAGTTTTTTTAGCGTATGTTCTCCTTTAAAACTGAGATTTGAATCATAATTATTAAAATTAAAAATATAATTTGAATTATATTCTAAAATATAAAGTTGGTGATCAATTTCTTTCCCATCATCTGTTTTACTAATGTTATTAACAAAACTACTTCGGGTTATGGGCCTTTTTGCTGAAGGCTCGCCCTTTTTAAAATATAGGGTGATACTATCCTTTTTATATTGTTTAAATTGATTGTTTATAATATAATTTCTTTTAACATCACTGTCTCTATTAGAATTTCTTCTACTAGTGTTGTTGATGTTGTCTTTATATTCATCTTTTATTTTTTTTTATTTATATCATCTTCACTATCATCATCATTATCATTAGGTAAACTTCTTTTATTAACATTAGTATAAGAGCCCTTCTCTATTTTAATTTTTTTAAAAGTTATTTTCATTTTTACTATTTTCAAAATTGGTTTCTTTATTGATTTCATTAATATTATTATCACCATTTAACAGTTTATTGATTTCATCATTACTTGATTCATAATGTAAACTTCTTTTATTAGAAGAGATTTCATTTTTTTTTTAAATTGTTTTAATTTTTACTGTTGTTAAAATTGGTTCCTTTATTAAGTTAATATTACCACCATTTAACATTTTATTGATTTCATCTTCACTATCATCATCATCATCATCATCTAAACTTCTTTTATTAACATTAGTAGAAGAGCCCTCCTTTCTTTTCATTCTTTTAAAGTTATTTTCATTTTTACTATTTTCAAAATTGGTTTCTTTATTGATTTTGTTATTATTATTATCATCACTTAACAGTTTATTGATTTTATCATTACTTGATTCATAAGGTAAATTTTTTTTATTAGAAGAGATTTAATTTTTTTTTAAATTCTTTTCATTTTTACTGTTGTTAAAACTGCTTCTTTTATTAAGTTTACGATTACCACCATTTAACATTTTATTGATTTCATCTTCACTATCATCATCATCATCATCATCATCTAAATTTCTATTAATATTATCTGTTTTCATGTTTTTAAAGTTATTTTCATTATTATTGTCAAAATTTGTTTCTTTGTTAATTCCATCATCATCACTAATTTCATCTTTGCTGTCATTAATCATGTCTTCATTATTATTTTTATTTATAATAATGGTTTCATCATCTTCATCAACTATGTCTCTATTTATATTATTATTATTAATAATAATTTCATCTTCACTATCATTATTTAGCTTTTTTTCATCATTATCATCATCATCATCATCATCACTATTAGAGTATAGTTTTTCAAGCAACGCCATGTCTTTTCCACCTTTCCCTACACCTCGTTTAAGCAAAGCCGTATCTTTTCCACCTTCTGTCATGTATGGTATCTCTTGTTCTTGTAAAGAGGGTGTTACTACTTCTATATCTTTTATTGTTTCTATTGCTGTTTTTAATTCTTCTTTTTCTTCTTTTGTTAATCCTTTTGGCTCAAATTCTCATCCTGCCTCCATTTCTTTTATTTTAGTTAATTCTTTTTCTAATTCTTCTTCTGCTGTTGTGAACAGTACTGGTGGTGGTGTCATCAATGAAGAATCCCATCCAGTCTTTTCATCTGGTATATTGTTCGGTACATTGTTAAACAATTGTTTTATCATTTCTTCGGTATCGATTTCACTGCCATCACTTTCTGATAAAAATAATTCCTCCATAGTTTGCGAATAGACTAAGATGATGATCACATTTCTCGTCCTTTTAAGCCACTGTATTTGCCACGCCCTTTATATTACAGAAGAACATTTTATAAAAAAAAAATAAGAAAAAAAAAAATATATATATATATATATATATATATATATATATATATATATATATATATATATATATATATATATATATATATATATATATATATATATTATGTTTATTTTTATAATAATAATAAGAAATGGAGGAGAATACAAATGAAGAAAAAGCAATAAAAGAAAATTAATTAAGTTTTTAACAATACAACATTATCATATGAATAGTGATAAAGGAGAAAAGTTTATTAAAAAAGAAAAAAAACATCAATAAAAATGGAAGAAAAAGAAGAGGATGATGAATTTAATAATAATTAAAAAAAATACAATAGTAATAAAAAATAAAGAACTTAAAAAAGAAATAAAAATAGACATTGAAATTGATAAAACATTAAAAAATAATAAAAAAGATAAAAGTAAATTAAAAAGTAAAATCAAAATTGATAAAAAAAATAAATGTAAAAGGTTTGTATAGAATGTTGTTTAAAGTGTTTTATTTGTTTTTGTGTTAATATTTTTAATTAAAAAATAACTTTTTTATTAAATAAGAAATGAATAATAACTTTAATTCTACAATTTTTTATTTTATTAGTGAACTTACTAGTAGTTTAAAAATTATTAAATCGAATATAGAAAAATTTAAACAATATAAAGAAAATAATGATAAAAAAAAATTAATACTCTCAGTATCTGATTTAATAAAAAAAATTTTATAGGGAAACTAAAGACACTTATTTATTGTCTTTTAACAATTTGCTTTGCGTGATAATACCAAATGAAAATTATAAGTTTTTAACATTTGAAAACTATTTATGTTTACATTATCAATCATATTTTTCACCATTATTAGATAAAAAAAATAATAAACCACTTTTGTTATTATAATTTTTATTTTATTTTTGTAGTACAAGTATATGTATATATATATATATATATATATATATATATATATATATATATATATATATATATATATATATATATATATATATATATATATATATATATATATATATATATATATATATATATATATATATATATATATATATATATATATATATATATATTCAACAATTATTGGGAAATGGTAATTTAAATTTTATTGGGGTAGATGGTACTCATTTCTTACATCAGTGTATAACAAATATTAATTAAGATATTGAAATTCACGCCATAAAAATTAATAGCACTATTTTTTATTACGTTGAACAAGTATGTCGTTTTTTTTTGCATTAAAGAAGGTTTGGTTACATTTTATTTAGCCATTGATGGTTATCCCCCATTTTCAAAAAATAAAATATATGAAGGAAAGAGAGAAAATATCTATAAACATATAAATGTAAAAACATTAATAAAATCTAGTTTTGAAAAATTACAAGAAAAAATGAATACATAGTTATTACCTATTAAATTTGTTTTTTTAACGAATATGGACACTGATGAACGAAATCGTGGAGAAGTGGAATTTGTATTGGTAAAATATTTAAATCAAAATCTTTCTAAAGGAAAAAATGTTATCATTTCTCTTGATTCTGATATTTTAGCAATGATAATATTTTTAAAAAATGAAAATATTACGCTCGTTACTCCAGATTTTAAAACAAAAATGGGATTTGTATATAATTTAAATATATTGTCAAATAAATTAAATTTAAACTATGATCAACTTATAAATTATGTTATTCTACATTTTATGTATTTTGGAAGTGATTATAATTAAGGATTAATAAACTGTAATTTCTTCTCAGATAATTCTAAGAATATAATACATGATGCTATCGCTAATCTAAAGGATATAGATTTTTATCACGTATTAAATATTGCTAAATTATGTAATGAAAATTTTAATAATTCTGATGATGATAACAACAACAGTGAAAGAGATTTAAAATGTAATTTATTTTTAGAAGTTATTTACGCTATAAGTTATTATTTATCACTCAGGAAAGAGAAAAGTTTATTGACAAATAAATCACCTCTTTTATATAAAAATTAAAATATTAAACAACGATCAGCAATATTAAACTATTGTTCGTAAATAATTTGACAAATACGATTTCCTTTTTGAATATTATATTTATTATTATTAGATAAATTTAGCAATACAAAATCTCCCCATTCATCTCCATAAATTACAATAATTGATGAATTTAAAGCTAAACCAGATCGACTCGCATATCTAATATGACATGATAGTGGGTGAGGAATTTATATACCAGTAGAAATGGTAACAAAACTATTTTCATTTATAACTTTTGATTGAGGTGTATATATGTCCCATCCGACGGAACCTTCAGTCATTTTTTGGGGTAAATAATTATTATTTTCCATTCCATAAAAATTAATTTCATCGTTCGAATATTTTAATAACCTTGCGACAGCTATAATATCTCCTCTATTTATTATTTTTTCTTTTAAATTTGAAAAATTATAAAGTATTATTTCTATATTACCTTTATAATCTTTATCAATAATTCCTCCCAATACATCTATATTTTCTACTACTTCATCATATTTGCTTTCTAATTTTACGTAAAAATTATTTATGGAAGAATATAAATAAATATCAGAAAATATTAATTTACTATTCAGGGGTGGTATTTTTTCATCAATAGGACTAAATATTTCATAATAATAATTTAAATAATTTTTTTTAGGAAGAATAGCTTTTGAAGATAATATTGTACACTCCATTATTTCTATATAAATAAAATATAAGGAAATGATTTATATATTTTTAAATAATAAATAAATTGTATTTTAAATTTATATATTAATTTATATATATAAAAATATATTTTAAAAAGAATAAAAGAAAAAAATTTAATCATGTTATATTTTATATCATATATATATATATATATATATATATATATATATATATATATATATATATATATATATATATATATATATATATATATATATATATATATATATATATATATATAATAAAAATTTTATTTGTAAAATGATAAATATATACATACTAAAAATTTTCCATCAAACTTTTTAAAAATTAATTTAAGAAATATGAGATTGTTTTCTGAATTATCTTTAAAAAAATGAAATAAAAAAATTTGAAAATTGTATGTTTTCCCAAAAAATAAATCTATTTATATTTTCAATTATTAATTTAAAAAATCTAAGTTATTTAAAAAAAACCAATGGTATAAATGTTTCATATTTTTTCTTGGGGTTTGGATAAGCCATTCATCTGCCAAAGTATTAAATTTCTTTAGAACATTATTTATATATATATATATATATATATATATATATATATATATATATATATATATATATATATATATATATATATATATATATATATATATATATATATATATATATATAATATATATATATATATATATATATATATATATATATATATATATATATATATATATATATATATATATATATATATATATATATATATATATATATATATATATATATATATGTATGTATATACATATATATATATATATATATATATATATATATATATATATATATATATATATATATATATATATATATATATATATATATATATATATATATATATATATATATATGTATATATATATATATATATATATATATATATATATATATATATATATATATATATATATATATATATATATATATATATATATATATATATTACTTGAAGACTAAATCAAAAGGTTATTTTATTAGTAATAATAATTAAAAATAAAAACAAAAGGTTATTTTAGTAAAAGGTTATTTTAAGAAAATATGAAGGGAGTGCTCTATAAAAGAGAAATACTACGACTCATTACCAACCCAGTTATATTCACACGTTTTATACTACTATTAAAATATTTACCTTTTAATTTCGAATAGAAAAATATTATTATATATATACAAAATATTTATATATAAAAATGTAATAAAAAAATAAAACAATAATTGAACAATTTAAAAGTGCTCTTCCCAGTTTTATACTTAATTTAGCGACCTTATACGAAAAAACGAGATATATTTTTGACAATCAATACACTTTGCGCAATAGAACAATTATTCCTGAAAATCAATGGATTTATGAAAATAATCTACAATCTTTCAAATTAAACCTTGAAGATATAGATAAGTTATATTGGTTTGATAAATGGGAAAATATTATTGATCTATGTGTAAGGATAAAACCCAGTTCTTCATATAATAATAGTAATAGGGGCTTATATGTTATTTTTTCGCAAAAATTTTATTTTACAAGGTTTGGTTGGATTAACATTACTTTTAATCCTCATTTTTTTATAAGACACATACCTACAAGTAATGAAACCAAAAAAAAAATGTCATTAGTAAATTTTTATTTGATGTTGTCAAAAATGATGAAAATGATAATAATAATAATAATAATAATAATAATAATAATAATAATAATAATAATAATAATAATAATAATAATTATATAACTCACTATTATTATTATTATTATTATTATTATCATTTTGACATTTATCCCGATTATTATACAGAAGAATTCATCAATCAAAACTTTTCTGAGCTTTTAATTCAATCTATGAAAAATTCAATTACATCTAAAGATTTTGGGTATTTTTAATTCTATTTTGAAAATTATAAAGTTTTTTATAATTATCCATCTCGAATTTTTGATAAATTTAATAAAACACATATTATAGAACAAAATGTATCTTATATATATATATATATATATATATATATATATATATATATATATATATATATATATATATATATATACATATATATATATATATATATATATATATATATATATATATATATATATATATATATATATATATATATATATATATATATATATATATATATATATATATATATATATATATATATATATATATATATATATATATATATATATATATATATATATATATATATATATATATATATATATATATAAAATAATGTTAACGATAGTGATTGTTACCGAGAATCTTTAATTTTTGATGAATTTAATAAGATGTTTCTTTTAGGATTAAATATACCTCCTAATAATAATAATAATAATTTTTATAATAATAATAATTATCAAGAATGTATTAAAATGTTTCATCCCAAATTTGAAACTGTGAAGATAATTAATTATAGAATTACAAATATGGAAGAAAGACCATTCCACAAGACCAATGGATTTTTGACAATAATTTAGAGCTTTTTAAAATAAACATTAAAGATATTGACCGATTATATTTTCTTATTATAATGATAATAATAAAATTGATGTTTACTTTAGAATTAATAAAGGAACCATTTTTATGTACATTTACGTATTAACAAAAATGATAATGTACATATGATAAATCTTACTACCAACCCATATTTATTTATGACAACAACCATATGTTCTGTGTTGAGTGATCAAAGTTATGAGTCTTTACTCAAAGATATCAAAGAGCAACAATCATCATTTTCGTTAAAAGATATTTGTCACAAAACAATTTATCAAAATAAAACTAAACTTCATCCACAATTTTCAGAATTACCGCAAACTCTTAATAAGAGCATAAATAACTTTATTTCATATCAAAAAAACTTTGTTCAGTACAAATTATATTATTCAAGTTACATATCATATCAATATCATATTTGCAATAAATTTGATAATAAATTTATATTGGATATTTTATAAAATTTGTAATTGTATATATTTTTTATAAAATATAAATAATTTATATATATATATATATATATATATATATATATATATATATATATATATATATATATATATATATATATATATATATATATATATATATATATATATATATACTCGTATATATACAATTTCTTCTTTTTAATTTTGAATGGAAAAATATGAATGGACAAAAATTTACTCATCCCAACTTTATTAAATATATATATAAATATATAGACTTTACTTTTTTAATTTCTAAATTTTTTAAACATTACAAATATGGATTGATGACCATTCCACAAGATCGATGGATTTTTGAAAATAATTTTGCGTTTTTTAAAGTAACCGTTAAAGATGTAGACCGCTTATATTTTTTTGACAACAATAACTGTTTCTTTAGAATAGAACATAACAAAGAAACCATTTTTCATATACATTTATGTATTAACAAAACTAATGAGCGTACGATATACCTTACTACTAACCCAGATTTGTTTATGACAACCGTACTTTCTTTGTTAAATGACTATTTAAAAGGCGCTAATTTTATTGCTTGTTAAGACCTTTATTGTACATATGTGTTAGTACATAAGTCTTTATTTGAAGACAGTAATAAACAACGATCGTCGTCGTTTTCATTAAAAGATATTTGTTACGAAACAATTTATCAAAACATGACTAAGCTCCAATCACAAATTTTAGATTTACCGCAAATTCTTAAAAATAGTGTAAATGATTTTATTTCGTGTTATAAAAATTTTATTCAATATAAATTATATTATTCTCGCGATAAAACGTATCAATCTCGTATTTATAATAAATTTGACAATAAATATATATTAGATATATAACATCAATTTATAAAAATTTATATTGTATTATTTTTTATATATATATATATATATATATATATATATATATATATATATATATATATATATATATATATATATATATATATATATATATATATATACATATATATATATACATATATATATATATATACATATATATATATATATATATATATATATATATATATATATATATATATATATATATATATATATATATATATATATATATAGTTTTTTGAAGAAAAATTACATTCTTGAATAAAAAATGAATTTTACTGACAAAAAATTGTGAACAACAGTTTAATAATAATAATAATAATAATAATAATAATAATAATAATAATAATAATAATAATAATAATAATAATAATAATAATAATAATAATAATAATTTTAAAAGTGCTATCCCCGAGTTAATTCCCGATCTCGCGACTTTATACAAAAAAGCGAGATGCATTTTCGATGATCAATATGCTATGCACAACAGAATAATTATTCCTGAAAATCAATGGATTTATGAAAATAACTTGCAATTTTTTAAGTTAAATCTCGAAGATATAGATAGGTTATATTTGTTTGATTATGATCATAGTTGCAAAAATTATGATGATGATGATGATGGTTTCAACAATTGGTTTAGGCAAAACCAATTAAGAAGATTTTATTTATATAATTGTATTAATTTCTGCGAGAGAATAAAACCAAATTCTTCTTCTAATAATAAAGAAGCCTTATATGTTATTTTTTGCAAACAATATATATAAATGATGATGATCGTATAAAATTTGGTTGGATTAATGTTACTTTTAATCCCCATTTTTTTTTTTATAAAACATGTACCTATAAGTAATGAAAACGAAAAAATTTCGTTAGTAATTTTTTATATAATAATAATGATGATGTCCAAAAAAATGACGAAAATCATAATAATTATTATACCATAAAAATTCATGATGATAATAATGATGATTATTATTTTGACATTTATCCCGCTTATTATACAAAAAAAAAAATTGTCAATCAAAACTTTTCCAACCTTTTAATTCAATCTATGAAAAATTCTGTTTTATCTAAAGATTTTTTTTTTTTTTCATTCTACTTCAAACCTTATAACATATTTCATCATACTTATCCATCTCAAAATTTTCATAAATTTAATAAAATATTTTTTACAGAACTAAATGTCTTATATATTTTAAATAATAATAATAATAATAATAATAATAATAATAATAATAATAATAATAATAATAATAATAATAATAATAATAATAATAATAATAATAATAATAATAATGTTTATTTATATGATAGGTATATTTATGATAGGTATATTAAAAGTGGATTTCATCCCAACTTTGAAACAATGATTGAATCTAAAGACCCCTATTTTTTAGATTTTGAGTCACATAGGCAAAATTACAAATATGGAAGAACGACCATTCCACAAGACCGATGGATTTTTGAAAATAATTTAGAATTTTTTAAAATAAAAGTGAAAGATATTGATCGCTTATACTTTTCTGATTATGTTGCTGTTGATTATATTATTAAAAACTTTTTCTTTAGAATAGAATATAATAAAGGAACCATTTTTTATGTGCATTTACATATTGAGAGTGAAAGATATGATGGTATGCATATGATATATCTTACTACCAATCCATATTTATTTATGATGACCATAATTTCATTTTTAGAAAAAAAAACAAATGGGTGATGATAATTTAATAAATCTAATACATCAGTCTTTGCGTGTTGATGAGCAACGAATGTCATCACGTGTAAATGATTCTATTCCATGCTATAAAAATTATATCATTCTCACGATAAAACGTATCCTCCTCGTATTTATAACAAATTTTATAATAAATACATATTGGATATCAATTTAATAAAAATTTATATTGTTGTTTTATTATATATGATAAAATATATATATAATAATTTAATGTAAATGTATATATGTAGTTTTTTTAAGAAAAATTACAATTCTTGAATAAAAAATGAATTTTACTGACAAAAATTGTGAACAACAGTTTAATAATAATAATAATAATAATAATAATAATCATTTTAGAAGTGCTATCCCCGAGTTAATTCCCGATCTCGTGACTTTATACGAAAAAGCGAGATGTATTTTCGATGATTAATACGCTTTGCGCAATAGAACAATTATTCCTGAAAATCAATGGATTTATGAAAATAACTTGCAATTTTTTAAATTAAACCTCAAAGATATAGATAGGTTATAATGGTTTAATAATAATTATCACGATGAATGAGAAAAAAATATTGATTTATGTGTCAGAATAAAACCCAAATTTTTTTCTTATAATAATAATAATAATAATAATAAAATTTTATATGTTACTTTTAAAAAAAAAACTACAATTGATTATTATTTTAAAGATGAAGATGATAAGGCTGTTATAAAGTTTGGTTGGATTAACATTACCTTTAATCCTCATTTTTTTTTATAAAACATGCATCCATAAACTATGAAAACAAAAAAAAATCTCGTTAGTAAATTTTTATATGATAATGGTGTAAAAAAATATAATAATACAAATAATAACAGTTATACCATGACTTAATATAATGATGATAATTATTATTATTTCTTTAACATTTATCCTGTTTATATAGAACTCTTCAATAAAAACTTTCCCAGGCTTTTAATACATTCTATGAAAAATTCTATTACATCTAAAGACTTTGGATATTTTTCATTTTATATCAAAGATGATACATTTTATCATTATAATTATCCATCCTGAATTTTTGATAAATTTAACAAAATATTTATTACAGAACCAAATGTATTTTATATAGTAAATAATAATAATAATACTGATTTTTCTAATTATAAATTTTACCATGAATTTCATCCTAAATTTAAAGAAGAGGTTGGTTTTCAATTGTTTTGGGTTTGGAAGTATTTAAGCAAAAACATTACAAATATGGAAGGACGACTATTCCGCAAGATCAATGGATTTTTTAAAATAATTTAGTTTTTTTTAAAATGAACATTAAAGATATAGATCAATTATACTTTTTTAATTTTAATAATTGTTTCTTTAGAATAAAATCCTAAAAAAAATTTTTTTACGTGAATTTCTGTGTTGATGATATAAAAAATTATATATGTACGATACGCCTTACTACCAACCTACATTTATTTATGATGACCCTAAATTCATTTGTAGAAAAAAATAAAGATCATGATAATTTTATAAAACTAGATGATAATATAATACATCAGTCTTTACTCAAAGATGTCAATGAGCAACAATTATCATCATTTTTATTATTAAAAAACATTTGACATGAAACAATTTATCAAAATAAAACTAAACTTCAATCACAATTTTCAGATTTACCTCAAACTCTTAATAAGAATATAAACGATTTTATTTCGTGTCATAAAAATTTTATTTGATATAAAATATATTATTCTCGTGATAAAATGTATCACTCTCGTATTTATAATAAATTTGATGATAAATTTATATTGGATATAGAAAATGAACATTAAAAGTCACATTCCCAGTATAAAGTTCAAGAATAGTGAGTTATATAAAATAACAAAAAAACATTCTTGACAAACAATACGTTAATCATCACCGAACATTTATACCTGAAAATCATTGGATTTTTTAAAATAACTTGGAATTTTTAAATTAAAACTTGAAAATATAGATAGAGTTTATTTGTGGGAAACGAAAGAATTTAATGATACAGTATGTACTAAATTATGCGTTAGAATAAAATATAATAATAATAAAAGATTTTACATTATTTTTTCGCAATATGGTTTTGAACAACCAACATTTGGTTGGATTCTCATTACTTTAAATCCTCATTTCTTTATAGATCAAATTCCTACAAAAAATAAAAGCACTATACGTCAATTTATATACAATGATGATGATGATGATGATTGCGTTGAAAATATTGGAATATATAAAAAACACAATAATAATAATAAAAATTATGACATTGGGGAAATTCACAATAATTCGTTTTTTAATATTTGTCCAGATGTACAAAATAAAAAAAAATTGTTGAACGTTATTGGTTAGATTTACCAGAGCTTTTAAAATTAAGTATGAATAACATTATTAAATCTAGAGATTTTGGTTTTTGCACATTTTATTTTCATACTGATGAAGTTGGTCATATATCTCGAACTTTTAATAAATACACACTATATTTCTTACTGAAGCAATTTTGGTATACATTACAGAGGGAAATAATAATAATAATAATAATAATAATAATAATAATAATAATAATAATAATAATAATAATAATAATAATAATAATAATAATATCACATATAGTGATTGGAAAAATTTTTAATTTGATAGTTTTTGCATGAAAAAATGTGATATATTCAATAATGCAAAATATCATCTTGATCAACAATATTTAAGATGCGGACGAACGACTATTCCATAACATCAATGGATTTTTAAAAGCAATCTAGAATTTTTTAAATTAAATATGAGAGATATAACCCGAATTTACATTTATGAAAATATGTATAATTATTTTTTGTTAGTTGTTAGAACAGTATATCAAGGCACAAATTTTTTTTGTTTTGTTTTTAAACAAAGATGATAAATATGGTGAAATTTATATTACTATTGATCCTTTTATTTTCTTAAATGAATTTTTATACATGAAGGATGTTTTTAATTGTTCTGAAGAAAGACGTAAAATGATATATAATTCAATAAAATTAGATAAAATTATTAAAGGTAAAAACAATGGAAATGAAGAGAAAATAGAATATGGTAAATATCATTTTCATTATTGTAAAGATAAGTATTACCAATCTTATATTATTAATCGTTTTAATAATGAAAATTTAATAGATAATAATAATAATAATAATTAGTAAAATTTTTTTATATATAAACAAATATAAAAATTTCCAAACTTTTAATTCATTATGTGAAAAAAATCTATTTTATTTTATATCAAATGATTTGGATATTTTATATATTACCAAAAATTTACATATACAAAAATTATATATAAAGTATATATATGAAAATAATAAAATGAATGAACGTAATAATAATAATAATAACTTTAAAAGTGCCCTTCCTAATTTAATACCCGATTTCGCGACTTTATACGAAAAAGCCAGATATATTTTCGATGATCAATACACATTGCGTAATAGAACAATTATTCCTGAAAATCAATGGATTTATGAAAATAACTTACAGTTTTTTAAACTAAACCTTGAAGATATAGATAGATTATATTGGTTTAATAATAATGATTGTGTTTATGAAGAACGGGGAAAAAATATACATGTTGATTTATGTGTGAGAATAAAACCAAATTCTTTTTGTAATAATAATTGTCAAAAATTGCCATTTATTCCCCTTGAATAAAATTTCCTAGTTTTCTTGAATACTTATTTTGATGTATTTCCCAGTTTCTATGAAAAAATACGTTGATGTGATTGTTTTGCTCCACAGAAGAAGTTTTTTATTATATTAACTATAGCAATGAGTTTGTATAAATTAGTACATTAATATTTAAAGTAGTAAAACACCTTTTTCGCAAATTTTATCCATCTCTATAAAATTAAATGACGTCTGATTGCAGTGTTGTCAAACTTCTTCCTGTGGAGAATGTATATGTTATTTTCTTGTTGTAAGGGCACATGCCAGTAGTTTAAGCTTGCCTTCTGGACGAAACCCTTTTTTTTTGTATGTTGGGTTACGATTAAACAACTTAATGTTTGTGTTTTAGTTGATGGTTTGTTACGTAACCCTGTAGTTTTGTAGATATGACAGCTGTGCTATCCAATATACTCCTCCCGAGTTTTCTTCCAGGGTGGGAACATGAAGCTCTGCCTGTTTCGCAGCAAACTCCAGAAAGGCAAGTTGTAGAAGAAATTCTCGTAAAATCCAGCCCCATCACCTCGTGAACTGTCGTCGTCATTGCAGTAATTTCTTCATAAGAATATTCTGAAAATTCCCCTTTTTGTTTTTTTTTGCCATTTATGTTTTCCTTTATCGAAGTAACGTAACGTTTTGTCAATTTTTGCAGTAATATGTTAATGTTTTATTGCTTCTTAATGTAACTTGGATGATTGTTGTGTCCTTTAAATATTAATTATATGTGTTAAACTTTTTAAATGCGTATTTGTGAACCCGTGTGGCATCACCCAAAAAGAATTGGTGCAGGAGATATAGTTGATTGTTTCTCAACTGCACTTTGTTGGAAAGAATATAATGTTTCTTGACTTCATGGTACATTTAAGTAAGTTAGTAAACTCCTCAGCACTGTAACTTGGTCTCATTCAAAGCTAGGGCAGGAGGGCTTAAGGTAGAATGAAATCGTACCGAATGTGGGCCTAAAACTTTAAAGTTTCACCACAATAATGATATAAAACTATATATTATTTTTTCACAAAAAACTATAATTAATTATGATAAAAAAGTTACAAAGTTTGGTTGGATTAACATTACTTTTAACCACCATTTTTTTTTTATAAAACACGCACCCATAAATAATAAAAATGAAAAAGAACTCTTTAGTAAATTTTTTTATGATGATAATGTCAAAAAATAATAGTACTAATAATAATAATTATACTATGACTAAACATTAAGATAATTATCATTATTTTGATATTTATCCTAATTATATAGAACTTGTCAATAAAAACTTTTCCGAGCTTTTAATTCAATCTATGAAAAATTCTATTATATCTTAAGATTTTGGGTATTTTTCATTTTATACCAAAGATGATACATTTTTAAATAATTATCCATCTCGACTTTTTTATAAATATAATAAAATATTTATTACAGAGTCAAATGTATTTTGTATAGTAAATAATACTGATTTTTCTAATAATAATAATGATGGTTATTTTTATTTTATTAATGATATTAATGATGAATTGTGCCCCAAATTTAATGCAGAAACTAACTTTCAATTTTTCTTAAATTTTAACAAATTTAGGCAAAAGTACAAATATGGGAGAACGACTATTCCGCAAGATCATTGGATTTTTTAAAATAATTTAGAGTTTTTTAAAATAAACATTAAAGATATAGATCAATTATACTTTTTTAATCATGGTAATTTTTTCTTTAGAATAGAATATAAGGAAATTTTTTTTTACAGCATTTATGTAATGATGTAAAAAATGGTGATATGTATATAATAAACCTTACTATCAATCCAAATTTATTTATGAAATACTTAATATCATTTATAAAAAAGGAAGAGAAAGGTAATGACAATTTAATAAATTCAGCACGCCAATCTTTATTTGAAGATGTTAATAAGCAACATTCGTCGTTGTTTTCTTTAAAAGACATTTGTCATGAAACAATTCATCAAAATGAGGCCAGACTTCAATCACAATTTTCAAATTTACCTCAAACTCTTAATAAAAGTATAAATAACTTTATTTCGTGTCATAAAAATTTTTTTCAATATAAATTATATTATTCTTACGATAAAACGTATCAATCTCGTATTTACAATATATTTCATAATAAATTTTTATTGGATATATAATAATATAAAAATTTATATTTATATATTTAACATATATAAAAATATAATTATTTTATTTACAAAATTTATATATATAAAAACTTGCTGTCATTTATTTTTAAATTATTTTAATAAAAATAAAATTAATTATGACGATGATAATGATTTTAAAAGCGCTGTTCCCAATTCAATACCCAATCTCGTGACATTTTATACGGAAAAAGGAAATGTGTTTTTATGATTAATACGCCTTGTACATAGAACAATAATTCCAGAAAATCAATGGATTTTTGAAGATAGGGGAAAATATTGATTTATATGCGTAAGAATAAAACCAAATTATTCTTATATAATAATAATAATAATAATAATAATAATAATAATAATAATAATAATAATAATAATAATAATAATAATAATAATAATAATAATAATAATAATAATAATACATTTTTAAAAGGATCTCCTGCCACGCCCAGGAGGGTACCATCATGAACCACGCCCGTGCTACTCACAATATTTCCATCTCCCGCGACAGTATTATACAAAATATAAGTATAATCGGGAGAGCCGCCGACCCTCGACGTCTGCGCCTGCTAGAGGCGCTCCTCATTGCCGAGAGAAAACCAACAATGAATACGACGCAGGAGGCATCGCTCCTACCCACGAATTTAAGAAGAATAATGCAGAACACCCGCCAAATCCAACGAATACCTGAAAACGACAACCCTGAGAATGGAGATGCCCCTGATGAGCGAGGCGCCCTTCGAGACAATTCCCCGACTACGACAGAAAGAGTAGATAATGACATCATTCATCCACAGCCCAATAGCAGCCAAACTACCGATGATGTCAGCCGGCATGACATCACGCAACGGCAGGCCAATGGGAACGCTGGAATGAATGACATTCCCAGGTTGCGAAGATCTGTCAGGATCGAGCTTCGCCGCAGAAATTTGGCTTGAAGTTCGCTGACTGCAACCAATCAGAATTCGCCATCCATGACCCCCCCCCCCCCCGCTGAAGCCCGTGTATAAATTCAGTAGGACCTATGCAATCTGCCAGTCCTCTACTAGCTCCCGCTGGAGAATGACAGAAGAGTCTGTCGAAACGCGTCACGGCAATAATTGTATAGAACCAACTGTATAGAATATATAAAGAAGCAGAATCCAGATTTTGACTTTCCCCCATGAAATGACAAATATAGGCGAGCTGTTAGCACGCACCTCCACTGAAGAGAAGTCCGCAATAAGGAAAATAGAAACAGTCTTCTACAAAATAAATGCAGCTGAAGCAGCAATAATATTCAATAGAATAATAATAATAATAATAATAATAATAATAATAATAATAATAATAATAATAATAATAATAATAATAATAATAATAATAATAATAATAATAATAGTAGTAGTAGTAGTAGTAAAACTTTATATGTCATATTTTCACAAAAAACTATAATTGATGATAATAATTATATTACTCTAAAAAATGTTTAAAAATTTGTTATAAAATACGCACATATAAATAATGAAAATGAAAAAAATCTCAAATTTTTATATGATATTGATATAAAAAAATTATAAAAATACTAATAATAATTATAATACTATAATTCACCATAATGATAACTATTATTATTTTGACATATCCTAAATATACAGAACTCGTCAATAAAAACTTTTCCAAGTTTTTAATTCAGTTTATGAAAAATTATTATTATACATTTGAGATTTTGGGTATTTTTCGTTTTATTTTGAAAATAGTACATTTTAGTTATCCATCTTAATTTAAAATATTTTTTACAGATCCATATTTTATATTTTTTTATTAATAATTATTATTGGGCATAATTCTTTTTTGTTAGTTATTAGAATAGTATATCAAGGTAAATTTTTCTGTAATTATGGTGTAATTTACATTACTATTAATCCTTTTATTTTCTTTAAATTTTTATAGATAAATGAAAGATGTAAATTTATATATAATAAATAGATAAAAAAGTAATTCACATTCATCTGCCAATAGTATGAATCAATGAAATAATGATTACTTGAAACAAGCCTTGGGCTTGAATTGAAGATATATATTTATTCCATTAGAATCAGTAATACTGCATTTTTATTTTAATTTGTCTCAAAATTTTTCATATGTTTATTTATATATATATATATATATATATATATATATATATATATATATATATATATATATATATATATATATATATATATATATATATATATATATATATATATATATATATATATATATATATATATATATATAGATTACTTGAAACAAACTTTAGACTTGAAAATGTATCTAATAATGCATTTTTATTTAAACTTGTTTCAAATTCAATATATATATATATATATATATATATATATATATATATATATATATATATATATATATATATATATATATATAGATGAAAAAATAACTAATTCATTCATCTGGCAATAGTATGAATCTCATCAATCAAATAATGGTAAATGAATGTGAATTATTCTTCGTCTTTAGAATATTTAGTGAAAAGAATTTAATTTCTTGTAAGGGTTCCAATTCAAGCATAAGGTTTGTTCCAAGTAATTATTATTTAATTGATTCATAGTATTGGCAGAAGAATGTGAATTGGTTATTCTTCTATGTATCTATCTATATATATTAATGCTAATAGTGTGAATCAATCAAATAATTAATTGAAATAAATTTAGAAATTCTATTAGAACCCTTATGAAAATAATTCTTTTCACAAACCAGAATTATTTTTTTATAAATTTTTTTTATATTATTTTAAAAAGTATATTTATAGTTGTTTTTCTAATTATTACAGTAAAAGATGACTTGGATTAACAATCTAAAAAAAATGATTGAGCAAAATTTAAAGTATTCGGTTGAAGTGTATTTTAAAAATGCATATAAATGTTTTTATATATCAAGATATTTAATTAGAAAACATTTTAAAAAAGTATATGCAACATTTACATTAGCTAACTTGATTGCTTCACTGGGAGGATATATTAATTTTTCTAACATTATTAAAGCTAACTTATTAACTGGTATTATTCATGGTATTTTTTTTATTTGGTTATTGATGGTTCTGTATAATACAAAAAATCAATTTAAACGTTTTGTATTGTTTAATGTTTTTAGTTTTTTTACTGGAGTTAATTTAGGGCATATTCTTGACATAAGTCTAGCTGTAAATCCAGCGTTAATCACACAAGCCTTTCTTGGTACGAGTATTATTTTTATTTGTTTTTCATTATCTGCATTATTTGCTCCTAGAGGATATTACTTATTTCTTGGAGGAATTCTGTCTTCGCTATTGTCTACTTTAATTTTACTCTCTATAATAAACCATTTTTTTTATTCTCTATTGATTTTTAATATAAATATTTATATTGGATTAGCTGTAATGTGTTGTTTTATAATTTATTATACACAAAACATTATGGAAAAGATCTTGCGAGGAGATAAAGATTATATAATGCATAGTTTACATATTTATTTAGATTTTATTAATTTATTTAGGCGAATTCTTATTATTCTTCTTGCAGTTAAAGAAAAATCTTTAGTAAAGCCAAAAAAAATTAAAATAAAATTTTGAAAGGAAACCCTTTTCCCGTCTAGAATTTTTTTTTGGTGAAATATTTAAAAATATTATATATATATATATATATATATATATATATATATATATATATATATATATATATATATATATATATATATATATATATATATATATATATATATATATATATATATATATATATATATATATATATATATATATATATATATATATATATATATATATATATATATATATATATATATATATTTTACTTTTTTTAATGGTTTTAATGAATTTATTATGTACTTTCACGTAAAAATTATGTATTTTTATATAAAAATTATTAAATTTTTATTAATTAACAAATATTACGAGTAAAAAAACAAAATATTATTACTTTAGTGGTAAAAAATTATTAACTTTTACCATTTAATTTATGAAGTTATGAAATTTTACGGTTATAATATTAACAAATGATGAACTTTTAAAAGAAATATTACTGAAATGAGGTCTATTTTTCTGTATTTTCATATTATGAACCATCAAAACAGTGGCTTAAAGAATGTAATATTTAAAAAATATTGAAAAATTTTTATAAAATGATGAATTTAATCACATTTTTGTAAAAAAAAAAAAAAACTAACTAGAAAACTAATTTTTTGCATTTTTTAGTCAGTATTTAACATTTTCATTGAAATTTTTAAGTAAAAAAATGAATTTTTGTGATAAAAAATATATTTTTTGTTAGAAAAAATGCAATATTTTACTAAAAGAATATTTTTTTTAACAAAAAATTGGAATTTTTTAGTAAAAAATTAATCTTTTTGACAAAAAAATGATTTTTTAAAGAAAAATTAAAATTTTTTTAATACAAAATTTATTTTTATTTTAAAAAAATATATTTTTCTTCAGAAAATTTCATTTTTTACTAAAAAATTAATTTTCTGAAAAAAAAATTGTAATTTTTTAGTAAAAAATTAATTTTTTCGGACAAAAATTTGTTTTTTAAAGAAAAATTACAATTTTTCAGTGAAAAAAATATAGTTTTCTGAAGAAAAATTATATTTTTTAAATAATAAATTAATTTTCTGACAAAAACCATTAGTTAAAAAAAATGCATTTTTTGAGTAGAAAATTGATTTTTCTGATAAAAACTATTTAATTTTTGAAAATAAATTGCAATTTTTGAGGGAAAATTAATTTTTCTGACAAAAACTATTAGGTTTTTAATCAAAATTGCAAATAATTTTCATTTAATATAGATTAATTCTAAATATGGAATATATACAACAATTTTTCCATTAGACAATTCAAGAATACGTGATGCATTTCGTAACGAAGATAATTTTTCATTATTTCTTAAAGGAAAAATTACAGAAAAATTATAGTTTTTAATATCATTATTAACATTTAAAATATCTCTTTCGCGTTGAATATTAAAGTAAATAAATTTTAAATGAGATTTTAATTGTAAAATTTCTTTATTTTGATCATTAGTTATAACTGACATGTCAGTGTTTGAAGAATAATGATATGTCATTATCATTTTTTATTTTCTCAAAATATATTTTTATTTTATATATTATATAGATATATAATATATATATATATATATATATATATATATATATATATATATATATATATATATATATATATATATATATATATATATATATATATATATATATATATATATATATATATATATATATATATATATATATATATATATATATATATATATATATATATATATATATATATATATATATATATATATATATATATATATATATATATATATATATATATATATATATATATATATATATATATATATATATATATATATATATATATATATATATATATATATATATATATATATATATATATATATATATATATATATATATATATATATATATATATATATATATATATATATATATATATATATATATATATATATATATATATATATATATATATATATATATATATATATATATATATATATATATATAGAGAGAGAGAGAGAGAGAGAGAGAGAGAGAGAGAGAGAGAGAGAGAGAGAGATAGATAGATATATATATATATATATATATATATATATATATATATATATATATATATATATATATATATATATATATATATATATATATATATATATATATATATGTTATGCAGTGAATAAGTATGAGATGCACTGATCGGGATTATGAAAGAGGGAGAGAGAAAGAGAGAGAGAGAGACGATGTTGATAGTTTAAAATGATGAGCCATGAGACCAAGTAAATTGAAGTATAACCAAAACAAACCTCCAAGATGTGGGAAAGGAAGGAGGAGTTAGAGGATAGACTAAGAAGTGAAAAGGTCAGCAAAATATACCTGATTTGTCCTTGCCAAAAGTGGGAGTTAAGATTGAACCATTAAGAGTAAAGTAAACGTCCTCAAGGAGGCGGAGTTTTATTCACCATAGGTCCAGAGTTCATTCTGATCAATTTTTAGCCAGAGTTACTTGAAACCCAAATTGGGTAGGATTTGTGTCACTCAACTCTCTCTTAACATCAAGAAATTTCTAAGTCCAGTGTGGCTGGACGTGTGAAATAGTTTAGTGTTAAGAATAAACTTATGAAAAACCGTGCCCGGCGAATTCTTACCCCCTCCTGAGAAGTAGAAAGTATTAATAGACAATTTCAACCTAACTTACCGAGTCCCCTGCGTTACTATCAAGTGAAAGTCAACAGACAGAAACGGAGTCATTCATATGTGGTGCAACGCAATACAAATAAAAGTGCACCGCATAATATATATATATATATATATATATATATATATATATATATATATATATATATATATATATATATATATATATATATATATATATATATATATATATATATATATTTATTTATTTTCATTTTATTTATATAAAAATAAAATATGAAAAGATTTATTACTAATAATAATACGGATAATGATGAAACAAACAATACAATAAAAAAATGATGAAAAATAAATGAAAATCTTTTTAAAAAAAGACCTTCCGTTCCTCTTGAAATAAATTCTTGTAAAGAATCATTTAAATTTTTTAATATGGAAATTGATGATTATACGGGTTTTTCATTGTTTGAAAAAAAAGAAATATGTCGAACACCCATTATCTGCATGTTTGGAATAAATAGATTGGGAAATTCAGTATGTTGTCACATCCAAAATTTTTTTTCCCATATTTTTATATAAATTGTCCAGATGAGTTTGAAACTACAAATCATAATATCAATATGTTTAAAAAAACTTTAAATGATATAATTTGCAATGAACTGTATTTTTTAAAACGTAACATTACAGAATTTATTCTCTCTGTAGAATTGGTATCTAAACAAAACATCTATGGATATAATAATAATGATCAAAAAAGTAATTTTTTAAAAATAACAGTTGCTTTACCTAAATTAATTCGCGATGTAAAACGCATATTAGAAGAAGGTAATGAGAAGAATTTTTTTTTTCCTAATAATAATAATAATGATAATGATAAAAAAATTACATTTTATGAAGATAATATAGATTTTATATTGAGATTTATGGTAGATATTAATTTACTGGGATGTTCTTGGATAGAATTGCCTCCCAGAACTTGGTTTATAAGAAATGAAAATCAAAAAGAAACAACGTGTCAAACTGAAATTGACATTTTGTGGCGTAATATCATAGTTCACATCCCAGAAGAAAAATGGGCTAGTATTGCCCCACTTACCCTTCTTTCTTTTGATATTGAATGCGCCGGTCGAAGAGGAATATTTCCATCACCGGATATTGATCCAGTTATTCAAATAGGAAATGTTATTACAAAACACGGGTTGAAAGAGGATGATCAGCAGTTCTCGCGCGTCATTTTTGTACTGGGTGATTTTTTACCCATTGATGATAATACAAAAATATTCAGTTTTAAAAATGAAAAGGAAATGTTGGAAGCTTGGTCTCGTTTCGTTCAAAATGTAGTAGATCCCAATATTATCACTGGATATAACATAAACAACTTTGATTTAACAGATTTAATAGAAAGAACTGAATATTTGAATTCACATCAATTTTATCTTGGTAGAGTAAAAGGTTTAAAATCAACTGTTATGAATAAAAATTTTCAAAGCAAACAAATGGGTAAAGTTCTTAATAAAGTGATTAATATAGAAGGTCAGTGTATTTTAGATGTATTAAATATAATTAAAAGAGAATATAAATTACGTTCTTACAAATTAAACGCAGTCTCTCAACATTTTTTAGGCAAACAAAAAGATGATATTCATCACACGGAAATATCAAAATTACACCGCACAAGAGCTCAAACGAGACAGAAACTAGCCGTTTATTGTTTAAAAGATGCATTTTTACCCTTAAACTTGATTGATAAATTAATGTTATTTATTAATTGTATTGAAATGGCTCGCGTAACGGGCGTTCCATTATCATTTATCCTTATGAGGGGTCAACAAATTACAATCATATCTCAGCTTCTTAGAAGCTGTGCGGAAGAGAATTATATAATTCCATCGTGCGAAGGAAAGCAGAAGGAAAATGATTATCAAGGAGCTACAGTTATAGAACGGAAAAAAGGATTTTATAACAGTCCAATTACGACATTAGAATTTTCTTCGCTTTATCCAACAATCATTATGGCTCATAATTTATGTTATTCGACACTATTATTATTTAATAATAATAATAATAATTTATTCAATGAAAATGATTATACAAAAACACTCTCCAATAATTATTTTGTCAAACCTCATATTCGTAAAGGTTTACTTCCTAAAATATTGGAAAATTTATTAAAAGCGCGTAAAAAAGCAAAAGATGAATTAAAAAGAGAAGTTGATCCACTAAGAGGAAAGGTATTAGATGGTCGCCAATTGGCTTTAAAAATATCTGCAAATTCTGTATATGGATTCACGGGTGCTCAAATTGGAAAATTACCTTGCATAGAAATATCTTAAAGCGTTACAGCATTTGAGGCGCGAAATGATTATGATTACCAAAGATAAAATTGAAAAAAAATATACAAATGCAAAAATTATTTATGGTGATGCAGATTCCGTGATGATAAATTTTGGCGTAAAAACTATTCAAGAAGCCATAACATTAGGTCAGGAAGCGGTGCTTTACGTTACAAAATATTTCATTAGTCCGATTAAATTAGAATTTGAAAAGGTTTATTATCCATATTTGCTTATAAATAAAAAACAATATGCGGGATTATATTATACCTGACCAGATACTTTTGATAAAATTGATTGTAAAGGAATAGAAACAATTAGAAGGGATAATTGTCGTCTCGTTGCTGATTTAATATCGGGAATTTTAAAAATAATTCTTATTGAAAGGGATACGGAAAAAGACATTGCATTGGTTAAAAAAACCCATTTCAGATTTACTTAACGATCGTATTGAATTTTCTCAATTAATAATAACAAAAGAATTAACTAAAACTCATAATGAATATAAAGCAATACAAGCTCACGCAGAATTAGCAAATAAAATGGAAAATCGGGATTCAGGAACAGCGCCTAAATTGGGAGATAGGGCTCCCTATGTTATTATAAATGTACATGAAAATGATGATAATAATAAAAAGAAGAAAATACCTTTATATCAAAAAGCTGAAAATCCTGATTTTGTGTTAAAGAATGGTGTTCAGATAGATTAGGAATATTATTTATTAAACCAAATTAAAAAACCTTTATTACGAGTATTCGACCCTATTCTCGGAAAAGATATGGAACAAATTTTATTACGAGGTGATCACATGATGACAAAAGAGGGAAATGAATTAGACGTTTTGAATATAAGACCAAAATGTATAAAATGCAGCAAATTTATACAATTTAATAACAAAACTTTAATGTGTATACAGTGTAGGAAGAAAAAACCTCTCGCGATACAATCCAACATGTCTATTAAACCCTTTTTAATTATTAATTAGTCATAAAGGAAATGTTTTGTAAAAAGGTGGACTTTTTAAATATGTATATATATATATATATATATATATATATATATATATATATATATATATATATATATATATATATATATATATATATATATATATATATATACACACACACACATACACAAACACACACACACACACACACACACACACATATATATATATATATATATATATATATATATATATATATATATATATATATATATATATATATATATATATATATATATATATATATATATATATATATATATATGTATGTATATAATTTTTAACTTCAAAAAACTCATTGAATAAAAAACAATGAAAAATTTAAAGTTATTTTTTAAGTTATGATGAAATAATAACATTTTTATCTGAGACATTCAAATCACTTCTTTGTTACCCTTTTCTTTGGATACCAGAACAAAAAAATGATGAAAACATATTTTATATATATATGGTAAATAATTTATCACATACACATTGTTATATAATTAGTAATTGTTTTATTATTTATATTTTTTAATATAAATATAAATAATATGGGAAAAAACTTAGTTGATTTAAAGATTTGACTCGTAAACCTTTTTTTATTACAAGAATAGGAAAAACTAATGAAATTTTTTTTAGCTTTCTTGGATTAATGTATTTAATATATAGTTATTTTTTTCATAAATTATGGATTTTTTAAAATTATCAAAATTGTCCAGTTCAAAAATTATATTATTTTTTATTAGATTTTCAGCAATCATGTCTTTTTTAAAATTTTAAGTTAATGAAATAATATATTTAAGTATATTTAATAAAAAGTAAAAATATAATGTATTAATTGTGATAATAAAAAAAATATATACAATTTAATTTCATTAGCACATAATGTTTGTAGTATTTTATTTTACTATATGTATAAATACTTTTATAAAAAGTCAAACCAGAAACTACTCTCGGGTATAAAAAGAGTTGCTTTTCATTATTATGGTTCATTCATATTAAAGAGAAAAAAAAGATTGTTATATATATAAATTAAAAAGATGGCTCAGTTTAAAAATGTCGACTCGGCATTTAAGTCCGCTGTTCGAGGAATCACAACTCAATCCAGCATATATGATATTATGAGGTGGCCACTTCTTAATCAACATTGTTTTGTTCGCATAAAACCCCAGCTTGACAAGACTATAATGACGATGAAACAATTAACCACAAAAAATATTGATAGGTTACATTGCCTTTTATTACAAAACCAACTTCGATATTCTCTTTCTAATGAACAGCGGTTTCATTTAATCGCTCGTGTCAGTCATTACAGATATGAAGACGAAAAGGGGAATAACAATGAAAAAAATATTGACAATCATCCACCCGTATACGTTGAGCTAGCTGCGTGTTACAAGCCTGTTTCCGGATGGAAAGGTTTAATTTACGTTAGTTCAAATGTTAACTTGTTTATGAAACTTTGTATACCAAAACTGAAAAATAAAGAAAGAGATTCCATTTACAAGCTTTTAAAACAAGATGAAATTGAAACTGATGAACGTTTGATTATGGATTATCAAGAATATTGGAATGCAGTGTCTTATTGCCTTCCTCCCAACAGGCTCAAATTACAATGAGAACAGGAATTTATTGACGCTAAACGAACATATGAAGAACCATTTAACAACCTTTTAAATATATTTGATTACCCAAATATTAAATCTACTTTCCCATTAGTAAGAAACCCTAATGGAATAAACGAAAGTATAATGCCAGTAATCTTAAAACAACATTTTTTACCTAAAATAATAATTAATAATAATAATGATGATGATAATAAATTAAATAATGAATTGAAATTTTTTACTCTACAAGCTGAAAACATTGATAGATTGTATTATATATATAGTGATGTTAAAAATGCTCCCGTTAACTGTTTAAATGATGATTATCATGATGATGATGATTCAAAAGAACAAAAATTATTTCATAATGTCGCTCGTGTTATTTATAAAAATAAAATTCCTCTTTACATTGAACTAGCGGCTAAATCGCCTATTAATTTCATGAGAGAATGGAATGGTTTTATCTTGATAAGCTTGAATATTAATTTATTTATGCAATTATGCTTACCAAAATTGCAACGGATATATAAACAACTCATAGATTATTATTAAGGAATGATAATATTACACATTCTACTATTACCACTACCACCCCATTTTTGGATGAAAAAAAAATATATATATAATTCCCTACAGTATATACTATTTTTTCAAATAACAAAAACTATATACTGGATGAACAAGTAATGTAATGTATTTTTTAAAAATGAAATGTTTTTATTAAAAGTTGTTTATGTTTTTATTTTATTTATATATATTATATATATAAATATTTATAAAATAATGATTTTTTATTTTAAACTATTTTCAGTATTATATATATATATATATATATATATATATATATATATATATATATATATATATATATATATATATATATATATATGTGTGTGTGTGTGTGTGTGTGTGTGTGTGTGTGTGTGTGTGTGTGTGTGTGTGTGTGTGTTAATAAAATAATTTAGGTATTTCAAATAAATCTAAAAAGTTATATATTTTTTTTATTATTCTTTATATTTTTTGTTATATATGTAAATAAAAAGTATAGAAATCAAATAATAAGTGTATAAAAAATTAGTAGATTTAATAAAATACAACAAGACTATATAATGGTGGTGGTGATAAAATGTTAAAGTATTATATAAAAATTAATAATCATTGCAGTCTCAGAATGAAATGCAAAGCATTTTATATCAGCGTAGGAATAATTGCAACTGTATTAATAAGAGTTTTTCCCATCTTTATCATTGATGTTATTAATAAAAATAATAATAATAATAACAACAACAGTAGTAATATTAATTCATCATCAGTGGGGTTTATAGCTATTCCACCCGGAGACATTATATTTAACTCCAAAGATCCTTTATCCTATAAAGAATAGGTCGCATTACTTAACGAAACTATAAAAAAAAGTACGAAGAGAAAGCAAACAATAGGGTTCATTGTAAGCATTATTACCCTAAATCTCAGCAAGTATGTGAATTTAAAGACACGTGGCTCAATCGATGCAGAAAAGCCGATTTATGGAATTACAAAAAACAGAAAATCCATGCGTTATTTTTAGTTTTAATCACGATTCAAATTTTATGCCAGTAAAAGGAAAAGAAGATAAAGAAATTAAATACCCAGAATTTATAACTAAAGAGATAATTAGTGAAGATGTTGAGAACTTTAATGATAGTATAGTGTTAGCGATGATGTATTGTACTGATACTGATAGTAGTAGTTATAACACATATTCATTATTGCCCGAGCCCTATTTTATAAATAAAAACGTTACTGGGTTATACCTCCCCTTGTCGCAGTTAGTTTTGATATGCGGGAAAAGGATGTACTTGAAATACATTGCATACTCTGGAGCAAAGCAGAGCCTGATAATATCATCGCTTCACATTTTTTTAAGACTAGCATTATCAATTAAAAAGTAAAAAAAAAATGAAAATATAGAAATATAAGATTGATGATTGTTAAAAAATAATAGTAAACTATTTCTATATATATTTTTATAAATTTTTTTATAATAATAATAAAGATAATAAATAAACAAGCTAATTTTTATTTTCTTCTGGTGGTGGTGGTGGTGGTGTATATGATCGTTCACCATATCCAAATCCAATTAGGTATTGATCAGCTAAAGTATTAAAATAATATTTTAATAATAAAAAAAAACAATTTTTAATAGCTTTCCTTTCTTCATCCTCACTATCATTTATAGTTGTTTCTATTAAAGAATTTAATTCAGTGTATCAAGTTCAAAAAAGTTATTTAAGTGTATTTCATTATTTAAAATTTTGTTTCTCATTTCAGTATATAATGTTTGTAAACAACCAAACTTTTTATCATTTGTAAAATTCAAATATGGAAAAGCTAAACCAATTTGGGGATAAACTGATAATGCTTGTTTTAACCATAAATAACAGTTATCCGCTTCATAATATGTTGGAATTTCATCATCAATACTGTTCACATAATTCATGTTTTCATAAATAGTAGCAACTAAAATGTCGTTAAACTGTTTAAATGACGATGGTGGTGTCTCCATATTTTATATAAAATAAAAATATGAACATTAATTATATATATGACATTTATAAATAATTTTTATTATTTTTATTACAAAAAACTCTTTTTCTCTTTCTCATTGTACCACATAGGCTAACTAAATTTCGATTTTCGGGAGTTTGGAAAAGATAGAGACGTAGTAAGGTAAGTGTTGGATGCCCCCCAACAATCAGTTAGTTAGTTGGGTTAACTAAATTTAGATTTTTGAGGGTTTGTAGAAGGTAGAGATGTAAGTAACAAGATAAGTGTTGGATTAGGTCATACTGTAGTGATTGGTCATCAGAACAATCATTCTTTTACTACAAAAAAAAACCTGGTTAAACCTGGATATTTTTTCAATTATTATTTTCAACGGAGAAGACAGCAAGTGGTGGGTTAGGCTATACTATATTGATTAACCTAGCCTCTCAAACAATCAGTAGTTAGTTTGGTTAACTAAGTTTAGATTTTTAGAGGTTTGGGGAAGATAGAAGATAGTAAGTGTTGAATACTATATTGATTAGCAGCAAGTAAGTGTTGGATTACGCTATACCATATTGATTAGCCTAGCCTCTCGAACAATAAATTATTTAGTTGGGTTAACTAAATTTAGATTTTTACGGGTCTGGAGAAGATAGAGATGTAAGTAACAAGATAAGTGTTGGATTAGGTCATACTGTAGTGATTGATCTAACCTCCCGTAAACCTCGATATTTTCTTTTTATTATTGTTTTCAACGAAGATAGTAAGTGTTGGATACTATATTGATTAGCCTAGCCTCCCGAACAATAAATTAGTTAGTTGGGTAAGGTAAGTGTTGGATTAGGTCATACTGTAGTGATTGGTAGCTGGCCCAGGTTAAATATTTTAGCCTGTAGGTTTTGTCCAGACAGAATTAGGCAATACTATATTGGCCTAGCTCCCAAACGATCAATTAGTCTTGGGCTAACTTTTAATGGCTAGTTCTGATTAGTGTTTATGGATGTATAGATAGGAATGATGAAAACGGTTTTTTGAATGAATACAATATAAAAATGAAACTTTGAGTATATTTTATATAATAATATACAAAGAATATATATATTTTATATATATATATATATATATATATATATATATATATAAACATATAAAATATATATTCTTTGTATGCTATTATATAAAATATACTCAAAGTTTAATTTTTATATTGTATTCATTCAATATATATATATATATATATATATATATATATATATATATATATATATATATATATATATATATATATATATATATATATATATATATCAGGTTAATAAACAAAACCTTAAATTAAATTAATACATTCTAGTTTGAATACAAATATATACAATGAAAATTGAATGTGTTGAGTATATTATTTTATTTAATCCATATATTGAATAGAAATACAATGAAAAGTAAATGTGTTGTGTTTAGTAAACCAAACCTTAAATTAAAAAAAATTATTTGTTTGAATAAAAAGTACAATGAAAATTAAATGTGTTGAGTATATATTATATTAAGTATATTAATCCATCAAGAATAAACAAAACTTTGAATTATTAAATGAATATATTCAAGTATCAGTTTAATAATGTAAGTTTTGGTTTACTAATTAGGCAATTTTTTTTATCTCTTAACTCGTTTATTAATCTTTTCAACTTTATTATTTAATATATCGACCTTTTTTAATAGAATTACTTGATGATTTATTTGTGTTAATATTAATTGAATAAGTATTACTCTTAGATCATTTGCATATTCTTTTCCAGTAG
>JANJGK010005901.1:0-15000 GCA_039081455.1 Macrobrachium rosenbergii
TAAATTAGTTTCAAAAGTGTAAGAATACACCTTTTCCAGATTGAGAATACTCAGTAGAGTAGAATATATATAGGATATATATATATATATATATATATATATATATATATATATATATATATATATATATATATATATATATAATTTATATATATATATATATATATATATATATATATATATATATATATATATATTTACCTGTGTGTGTGTGCGTAGTTATTCACTCATACTAGGAAAGGGTGCAATAAATGTAAAAGTTGAACAGAAAGAGAGAGATCAACACTTATCCATTTCACGAGCCGAATTCTTAATATACAGTTATTCCGGGGATTCAGTACAGCTTATCTCTCGTATCCCATTCAAACGCAGAGCACGGGTTAACTTTTTCGATTAACTTTCATCCTCAAGGAATCCCGTCTCAATCGCCTCCTCCTCCTCCTCCTCCTCCTCCTTCTCCTCCTCCTCCTCCTCCTCCTCCTCCTCCTCCTCCTCCTCCTCCTCAGGAAACACTACTACTTTTCCCTCTAGAACTTTTCCTCTTCACTACAAATTACATTCGGGACCTGACGTTTGGCATACCAGACAAGTTGGAATCCTCACCTTCAGTGTTTTTCCTTCCTCGCGCTCACGTTTTTAGAAGCCCCTTTCTCCCTTGCATTATAAATCCTTTGTATTTGTGTTTTTTACTGCATGTGTTTTGTGTGTTTGTGTGTGAGTGTGTTTAATTCCATTTCCTTTTCATCCAGTTGAATATAGCTATTAGAATAAGGCTGTGTTTTTTCTGCCATCCTCAGTTTCTTGTAAACAAACCGACGACAGCAAGCTTTGTAAAATCAGTTCTTGCTATTCTAAGGCATTGAAATGACACTGAGATAGAAATGCTTAATGAGGACTACCATAAGAGAGCCATTTTGATTTATTTGGAATAAACTCGTAAGTAAAACAAGGACAAAACAATAAAGGATACCTGCCCAATCAATACGCCCGTGTCTATCGTTTGCTTGGCCACGATGCTTTTCCCTGGTACAATTCTTAGAGGCCATTTTTTCCTGGTCATGATGACTCGATAACTTTTACCACTGAGAAATTATTTTCTTATATCCGAAATTAAGCTGTACGTAGAATAATGTTGAAATTATACAGCATCTTATCAAATGAGTAACTATAGGGTATAGGTCTAGCCTAAGCTAGGAAAATTCGTTTTCCTGCCATCACCAATGTATCTCCTGCCAACAAGACGACTACAAAATCATGAATAAATAAAATTCACTATCCTTTACCTACCTGTGAAATGTTATTACATTCTCTCTTGAAGATTTATTGTGTCAACTTACGCAGTTATAAGCTGCACAACATATCAATATGAAGATAATAAAAAAAAAAAATAGCAGGGTACACCACGACACTTCACTTTCCGCGGTTTCCGGTTTTTTGGAGATACCGCAGCGGGCAAGTCTCTGCGGCTGTAAGCAGCGCCGCCCTGGTGGCGGCACACCAAACTACGCAGTACTAAGGTACAGGAAATCTCTCCAGTCATTACTGACCCTCTACAGGGCGAATATAATAACATAGTGATGGAACACAAACAATCATTAACTGTAGAAGGTCAAACAGTGCAGTGTGAATCTTCCTTGACGCTATGAGATTACGGTAAAAGGTGTAAATGCTTCAAATGAATGCGCTTGCAATAAGAAGTAGTAATTAGAATAAGCATGAACGTAAAAGACAAGAAAATTAAGAATAATAAAGGCAACGAAAATAAGAGTAAAACAAGAAGCAAGCGAGGATAATTCTCAGTCAGTGTTAGACAACAGCCAATGCTAAACTATTTAGTGGCCTCTCATTTAACCTGTCATAAAACCAGGTTCTTTGCTGCAAGCCGATTTGTAATATCACTGTAACGGATGGTATAATATTATACTTAATCATAGTCCACTGGAATCTATATGCCACTGGAAATGTAAGTCTGCACAAATTACTGAATTTAATAAATGCAGGTAAATAACCTTCTTTAAAAATACAAGGCAGATTGAAGTAAAATCTTTGAAGTACTCATAAATAAGTAATAAAGTATTACAAGTGCAACGATTATGAAAGATGAGACCATCATTTTCACATAGCAAAAAACCAGTTTCACTCAATTGCTCTGATTGAAACACGAAATTTACATATCCGTACTTCTTTTTAATATTGCAGTTAATCATTCTGTAATAAAGACAGACATTTAAAGGGTATATAGCAGGGTAAGCACTAGTTATTTTAGATTATTCTATCAAAGATAATTGCAGTTGATATCAAAATACACTCTGTGTAGGAAGTTACTTGGTAAAGAATAGGTAAACAAAATGGTAAATATATTTATTTGTTAATATAGGAAACCTCGTGTGTCAGATACGTATCTGAGCCCGTGTACCTAAGTGCATAATGTAGTCATGTATGTACCTAAGCACGTATTTATTCACATGCAACCAATTTTACGCACGCACACATACATACAGTTACACATATACAGACAAACATACACACACACACACACACACACACACACACACACACACATATATATATATATATATATATATATATATATATATATATATATATATATATATATATATATATATTAAGGCATCATGCATTCCGATAACCCTGGGATATGGTTTTCAGTTTATGATGAGATCATGGTAAGTGCTCCTTAATTATCACATCTGAACCGTATATATACATGTACACAAATACACACGCACATTATATATATATATATATATATGTGTGTGTGTATGTATATGTGCGTACGTGTGTACATGTATATATACGGTTCAGAAGTGATAATTAAGGAGCACGAGCTATGATCTCATCATAAACTGAAAACCATATCCCATGGTTATCGGAATGCATGATGCCTTGATACCACTGACGTCACATTTGTGATACCTTCTGTGCAGAAGATAACGTGACTGGAGGAGCGTGAATACCACAAAAGGATTTAATCTTGAAGCTTGGTGAGGCAGGGAGGATGGGAACGGAGGAAAAGGTGATTTGGGTATTAGAAGAAGTAGAGGGATTGAGTATTATTTTGTTCTTCTAAAATAACAAAGGGGCTGGTGCTCACTGTTTTCCGAATAGTGTTTCACAAGAATTTTATTCAAATATCAGAGACAGTTACAGTTTTCTGAATCATTTTAGCATACTAAAATGAACGTAGGTTATGGAATTGATCATAGCGCTTTGAGAGTGTTTGAGATTAGTGTTCAGGAAAAATGGCTCACTTTTCGGATCATCCTTGTAATTCTTATTACAAGAATTCTGGGTGTATACCCTGTGATTTGCAAGATTCCAGATTTTCAGGAAATAACGTAAAGCGTGAAATATTATAAAGAAGCGATTAACACAGTAAGTTTGTAGGCGGTTTCGACATGCTCCCGATGAACGTAATATACTGTACAAGGGTTTAAAAAGCGGCTGTTACTGAGAACGTTTTCCGCAATCTAGATTCACTGATGGCATACGAAAACACCACTGTATTTCTTACGAATAAGCTTCGTATAACCGGGAACAATAATTAACTCAGCGCAATGACAGACAAAAAATATAGTATCCGGAGAAATAAAACAGCAAAGGCATTCATAAGACTTACTTGGGAAGAAAAAATAATCAGGATGTTGTTTATTGACGAAAGAAAACAAATGAGTTTTATTTTAGCTTAAATGGTGAAATTAGGTAACTTTAGATTGTGGGTTAGAAAAGGAGATAAAAATGAGAAAATTCAGAATTCTTGGCTTAAATAAAGGAAAGTCTTACTTTATTTATTTTTTTTTATTTAGAACTGTTACTAAAAGGGAAACAAAGCTTGTAGTTGGAAAATGAACAAGTGAATAGATATTATACATCAGCCATCGACAGGATGACCAATTGCGCAAGATTGTGTGGGAGAGAGAGAGAGAGAAAAAAATATATAAAACTCGAATAAATATCCAATGAAAGAGAATACTTATGGGAGAGAAAACTTATAAATTATGTGTCTTTGGAAAATCAAAACTGTCATAAGAGCGGAATCCGTTAGTGGCATTGCAGAAAAATAGAAAATTTTTTTCTACTCTCATAAGGATGATAAAGAAGGACAGAAAAGAGGTGATGGAGTATGTTAAAAATGATTTTATTTCCAGATCGCTCAGAGGTTTCCCTCCAGGGAACTTACAGAAACATGACCCGAGACTTCAAAATGATTCTCTCAGACACTAAAATATCCTTTCATAAAGAGATCGAGGTCGTCAAACATTCTGTACCCTCCTGTCACATGAAAAGGATATTTTCAGAAGGCAAAGCCAGTTTGCAAGAATGAAAACCATGAATTTGTACCACGCCACCTGTTCGTGAGTTTATATTTATATTTCCATGTGTGATCTTTTTTTAATTAGTGTGTGCATCTATGAAAGTCAAGGGAAGAACGTTGGTGTTTAGTGATGCAGAAACCAGTAAGCATGAGGGTGGGCTTCATCGCGCTCCCTTTGCTCAGCTAGGAGACCAGTTAGATGTTATAACCTATCATTTTTCTTTATAATATGGGTGATATGCCACTTGTCCTACATAAGATGCCTACTTCAACACTCTCCACTAATCAGTGTGTTCGCTGTATATGCCATGAGAACAATCAGAAAAGAATGGAGGAACTTCTGACCCAAAGAAAAAGCTCGAGACATTCCAAGAAAACAAGACTTGACGGCGAAGTGTCAACATCATGTCAAAGTATCATGACCGAACTGTGAGCAGAAAGTACCATTAAGATAGATAAAATCTTCTCTTTTCTATGATGTATTATTAGTATTTTTATTAAAATAGTTTAACCAAACCACTGGCTGACCATCGGCTCTCATTGGGCTGGCCTGAAGGAATAGCATGAAATACCAAGTCTTAGACTATAGGCCAAGAACTGAGACCAAATAGGTCATTCGCGTGGTGATGAATGAATGAAAATGAAATCTAAAAGATAAAATAAAAGGATTTCAGTGGCGTCATCTCTGCCTATGGGGCAATAAGCAAGAAGTGCCACACGGCATAACTTCAGAAGTATTTTCAACATCATGCCCACAGTTCAACAGCTAAAAAGAAGTCATAACTCAACGGTAACCAACCTTTATCATTATACAGGGAATGAAACAAGATAGTCGAAAGCAAATGGTAATTGAAAAAAAGACAAATATTAGAGACCCAGAAGTTTAGTTGACAAACTCTTTTAGTAAAAAAAAAATGTTTATTTTTGAAATCAAAACATGTTCCGTTTGCTTTAGGAATTAAACACGGCAAACGTGTCGGGGAAAGGCACACAAATCCAGTGAAAAATCTAATATTATTTAAAGTTGTTGGGAAAAAAATCTTCAAAAATTGGGAGAAATAAAATTGTCGCTTTACAAGAAAAATATGTTTCGAAAATCGTGGAGGTTGAAAATATTGTTAGAAATACCCACAGATATATAAGAAGCAAAATGAACAACAAAAGGATAACCATATTAGATTTATTTTTCTATTTGAAGAACTCTGGGGTAATTTTTAGGAAAAAAGTTATCATAATTATATCCGCAAACTGACAGTCCCTATTAAATAAAATGAAAACCAAAATGTAAAAAGTCATGTTAAACTAATGAATGATGCCAGCTATTCCTCTTTTGGGTGCTTTTTATCATAGAAAAGTATAATATAATAATATAATAATTGCATTATGAAATATTAATAGATTTTTCAGTAAATTGATATTTTCAGTTAAAAAATAAAACCCTCAGTTTAATGAATTTCCAACGAGATAAGAACATGAGATAAACACACACACACACACACAAATATATATATATATATATATATATATATATATATATATATATATATATATATATATATATATATATATATAATATATTAAGAACATGACATAAATATATATATTTATGTGTGTGTGCGTGCGTTTGTGTGTTTTATGCTATGTGCTTATTATATCTGTCTATCTATCTATCTATCTATCTATCTATCTATCTATCTATCTATCTATATATATATATATATATATATATATATATATATATATATATATATATATATATATATATATATATATAATATATAAACACCAAAAGTTCGATTGATCAGCGATATATTTCGGAAACAACTGTTACCTTCAACTGACAGCCAATGAATTAAGAAGCACAGAGCAGTGGTATTTATACAGCTGAAGGAATGTTCCTGAGGTCGGCCGCTACGTCACTCCTGTTGACAGCGTCTTCCTTAACTTGTTTACTGCTAGTTGGAGGAAGATTTTATCAGTCGGATCTGAATCCTAGGCTCCTTTTGAGAGGTTCATCGTATTATTTTTAAATTGTGCTGATTCTACCATCTGGTTTTTGAACCGACAATTGTTGCTGTAAATTATAGATGACATATCCCAATTTATTTGATGATTATAAATGTTTATGTTGTTAAAAATAGCTGAGCTCTGAGTTGTGTTAGTCTTTGGGAGAGTGATTTACTTGTAAATCTAATATAGGATTTGTCACAGTGTAGGTAACAGATTTTGTATACTTCTTTGTCTTTTAGACTGGCTTTTGCTGGATGTTAATTAGGAATTTGGCTAGGGTATCTGGGTATGTCAGCACAAAAGGGTTAGAATTTCCAAGCATCTGTGTCTATGCCTTAATCCTGTCCTAGTGTGGGATTTTGATTTCATTGCTGAACGTATCCCTAGTCATGTTTTGAGGAGGTCATGTTTAGGGAACCTTTATTAGATGGAATTCTGTTTTAAGAGAAAATAGTTCATAGTCGTATAGATCTATCTAGCTGTCTATCTATCTATCTATCTATGTACCTACCTATATATATTTTTTCTAGGCATACTTCTTAACCTAGATTTAAGATAACGTAGACCAGGAGGCGTCTGGCTTCTATTGTTCAGGAACAAGTTGAACAAGTTAGTTTACTTAAGGATAAGTTGTTCTTTGGGTTCTTGGCAGAAAATAACGTAGTTGGGTTTTTCTTTAATATCCCCTGGGTTTAATTGCTGCTTCTTAGGACCCATGGGCAATAACCCAAGGCTGGACTCGAGACTGAAATACACTAAGTCCAAACTTGCAGCTGGAAAAATAACTAAGTTTGAGATAGCTTGTAAAAAGTCTAAGTTCAGTTACTGTGACACGGGCAACACCCTCACACTCTTCTTACACCGTCTGTTCTCATTCTTACTCTGACTGTCTCTAACTCCCTTCTCCTACCCTCCCCGTTGTATGGTGTTTGTTTCTAGAGTCAACCGTGATGTCATGGTTCGAGGTACGTCGGCTAAGTCCTTATTCACCCTCTCAACTGCTTCACTATTCACTATTCAGTTCAACATTTTCTGTTCACCATTTTCTTTATTCAACATTTTCTTCTCACCATCCCACACTTGAGCAGCAACTGAAGTGTTTTAGTAACTTATCACTTCTCCTTTATGCTCTAAAATGATGACGTTTGCTTGTTGCTATCCGGCAACGAAAACCCATTAGGAGAGCCAATAAACTTCAGTTTTGTCTTTGGCGCTTGATCAACACTACCCACATCCTCTCTCTCTCTCTCTCTCTCTCTCTCTCTCTCTCTCTCTCTCTCTCTCTCTCTCTCTCTCTCATATCCACGAGTTCAAGCGTCTTCGTGCATTATTCATGCATAGTTTTTATGAATATACTTATGAATACTCATTCTGTAACACACACACACATCACTTGCATGCACACACACACATAAATATATATATATATGTATATATATATATATATATATATATATATATATATATATATATATATATATATATATATATAATATGTACACACATAAACAAGCACAGACATATATATGGCAGTCTATGTGTAGGGGGAGGGATCGGGGAGGGGAGGGGGAGGGAAGAGGATCGGGGGAGGTGGAAGGGGAAAGGGAGGGAGAAGGAAGAGGGGGAGGGGCTTGTGTGGACGGCCCAACTGACTATTCTACTTTTTTCATGCGAATATTCATCCTTCGAACAGTCGTGTTGAACTGGCAGGCGCTACTTTGGTGACTGTCCCTTTTATCCAAATATTACTGACTGCTGTCCATTTTATCAAGGTATTATTGTTATGACTGTCCCTTTTATCCAAATATTACTGTTCTGGCTGTCCCTTTTATCCAGATATTACTGTTCTGTCTGTCCCTTTAATACAGGTACTGAGGCTAGAGGGCTGCAATTTGGTATGTTTGATGATTGGAGGGTGGGTGATCAACATACCAATTTGCAGCCCTTTAGCCTCAGTAGTTTTTAAGATCTGAGGGCGGATAGACAGACAAAGCCCGCACAATAGTTTTCTTTTACAGAAAACTAAAAATCAGCACAAGAGGAAGAGTGCGAAAACCAACCGATAGTCTTAACAAAAGGAGACAATGTAGCAGAAAAAAACGGGAAAGGGAAATGGAAAAGAAACAGTTGTTTCAGCACGATAAAAAGGATATGACAGAAGGAAAGTAAAAAGATTTTACTGCAGGGACGTGAATACGAAAGGAAAGGTATAAGGAACAAATGGGACCAGAATTAAAAAAAAAGAAAAAAAAAAAAGCAAGCAACCTAGATACGACTGGAGAGGAACCACTGCTCGAAAACTGAAAAGAATTGCCTGCGAATGTTTTATACTATAAATATATATATATATATATATATATATATATATATATATATATATATATATATATATATATATATATATATATGTGTGTGTGTGTGTGTGTGTGTGTGTATATATATATATATATATATATATATATATATGGGGTTGTCCTATCATTATGGGGCAGCTCCTCTTTTGAGTATCATACTGAACTTGTGATCATAGAGATCTCCTCATAGGACGTCTCCTCCACTGACGATGCACATGCCATTGACAGCACTAGGACATCTCTGTCGACGGTGCGAAGTCCATTGACAGTAGAGTACTTAGCACGTATCTACATAGATTATCTTATAGGACACCCCCTGGGGTTCTCATATCATCTTCTCTGTATACATTGCTGATGAATGGGGTTGCAGTAGCATGCTCAACATAGACGTCGTCAATCAGACACATTCCTGGATGAGGGTTTTATGTCAGTCAAGTTCCTCACTGGAGTCTAGTATGTATACAGGCACAAAGTTCGTCTTCTTTGGCAACGTGAAGTGATTGAGCTTACCTACTTTACCTTATCAGTTTCTGCTGCCAGATTGGCTTTAATACCAATAACAGTATACAAGAGCACTCATCTTTAGAGGACTGGTCTCCTCCTTAATATTCAAGAAGATTTTTATGTTCGTGGAATTTTGACTGACGGTTCTTGGCTGTGCTAAACCACTTTCACTTCCGGTATCGATGAGATCTTACTGATAAGGACAGTGGAATTGATTGAGACAATGATGTCTTTCTTTTCTAGTTGCTTTCTTCTTTACCGAAATAGGTAAAAAGATAAGACGTATCAGATGTTGGACCTTTACAATACACGTGCCTGAAGTACTCTGGGAATGATATCAGACGGGTATTGATAGATACCTTAGTTTCTTGTCTGAACAAGTGTATCTATCAACTAATCTGGAGACTAAGCTCTAAAACTTATTTTCCGTTAAAGAAGGGTTTCTGGGGCCTCTTTCCTTGGTCTTCGTGCTGTTATGTTACTCCTGTGAGGAGTGGGAAATGCAGGCAGTAATTGCTGCTTACAATCCTCAGTATGATAACAACGAAACCATGATATGAACATGGTCCCCAAAGGTCCTAATGTCCTTCCATGGCAGGTCTGCAACAGTGGTAGTGCTCGTGTAGACAGAAGTACTTTCAGTACGGTGGCCAACAAGGAATCAAAACCGAGATGGATGAAACGTCAGCACTTTTTCAATGAAATCATGGGATAGGACAGTTGATCTTGACTTCCAGTTCTCGCTCAACCTCGAAAGAAGATTGGTCATACTCTTTCTTCTCTCGATTTCCTGTTGTTGGCTCTGTTCTGATCTGCTTATTCTACATATTCGAAAGTGATCAGTTAGATTGATCATTTTCCTTCAATGGTCCTGCGGCATCAAAGACAGTATGACTTCTGTGTTACCCCTACAATCTTGTCTTTCTACCCAAATCTAACGACTAGTTCGTGAGCTTCGAGCTGCCCAAGTAACGATGGCAAGGGATCCTTTCTCTAGCTAGGGAACCGATCAACTGACCGTACCATGAAACTTCCTGCTGGACATCAGTACATTTTGGGTAGGATCTGTAGAAGGCAAAGTCATCCATATGTCTGTCACATTCAGAAAGGACATGTAGTACGAGAACTAGGATAGAATGTATTTGTGAAATTCACATTCATATCCTCTTACCTTGGAGTGTTGATCATAGGCAAAGGGTTAATTTCTCTGCCCAGGGGAATGACCTTACAAACATACCCTACAATTTCCTGATGGTCATCAGTACATTTGAGGCAACATCTCTAGGGACCACAGTCATCCATCGATCTATGGCATTCAGGAAGAACCCGTCGATCTGGATAGAATGTAATTGTGCAGTTCACATTCTTATCCTTTTACCTTGGGTTATTGCCCATGGGTCCTTGGACTCCTTTTCCTTGGATCCTTGGTGGATGCTCAATAAGTCATGTACTTTACCCAGCTCTTAAGGACAGATTGCATCTCGCCCAAGGTGTGCAGCTACAGGGAGAAGTGTGGGGGGGACTGGCTTCCTACCTGCCTCCTGTTTTCCGTCCTCTTCCAGTGGACAGAGGGGGGAATGAACGAGCTGTCACGAGCTGGACTGGCGTGCATGCAGGTGATCTGCGTGACTGAGTTTCCTGTCTATAACCCAGTTTTGTTTGGATTAATAGATGCATTTCCTACCTTCTCTCTGGCAAGGAGAGAGGACTGACTATGGGCAACCAAACCAGTTGGTTGTTTTTTGCTACATAGTCTTCGATATTGTGGGTTCATCCGTACCTTTCGAATCAAGGGTTTTCATACTATCCTTTAATTCGAAGTGCCCATCACACATGTTCAACAGATCAGAGGTATGGTATCCTTCCTTTGCTCTTTCATAACCAGGAAGAGAATACCAGGTGAGCCGAACTACCAGTCATTTCAGAGAATTGCTTGGAATCCTCCCTCCAATAGGGAGTCTTCATATGTAAAGACGAAGGGTTTGTATTCGTGTAGGAACAAGTGACAAAATTTTATTATTATGTATTTTTCCTAACATACAAACTTGAGGTCTTTACATAAAAGGCTCGCCTCTTACCACCCCTCATTCTTTTACCTGGGCCAAAAGGTAGACTGAAGAGATTGAATGCATATCGGTTGGGTGGGCGGTACCCCCGCCCCTACCTTAGGTAACTGTTACCATAACCGTCTTGCAAAAGTTTAACGGCCGGACTTTCCAGCTTCGCCGAAGTTATCCATATGCAAAGACTTCAGGTTTGTTTGTTAGGAAAAATGCAAATTAATTCATATATATACATATAAATGAAGCTAAAATAGCACATGATAAAAAATATGTACATGTCAAAGACATATTTTGATAAATAAACTTCTGTAATCTTGTTTGTGTGTGTGTGTGTGTGTGTGTGATTAAGAACGTGTTAAAAATACCTTTTATGCACTAAGAATGGAATAGATAGTATATACTGATTTGCTGTAAGAGAGTAATGATGTTTCTGACTATTATGATTACATTGACCGCTAAAATGTGCAGATGAAAACAAGCATCTGGTGAATAAACAAGTAAAAAATGTGCCGAAGTTTCTTCGGCGCAATTAAGTTTTTTGTACAGCCGCTTCAACGTAACATCATGGCCATCGAAAATAAATCTATCTTTTTTTCGGTGGTCTCGGCATGATGCTGCATGAGCTGCGGCCCATGAAACTTTAACCACGGCTCGGTGGTGGCCTCTCCTACATCGTTGCCAGAGGCACAATTATGGCTGACTTTAACCTTAAATAAAATGAAAGGCACTGAGGCTAGAGGCCTGCAATTTGGTATGTCTGATGATTGGAAGGTGGATGATCAACATACCAATTGTCGGCCCTCTAGTCTCAGTAGTTTTTAAGATCTAAGGGCGGACAGACAAAGCCGGCACAATAGTTTTCTTTTAAAGAAAACTAAAAATTGATAACCGAACATAGCAGTATCACAAACGTATGGTATGTTGACCAAGTATCTTGGGGCATAATTGAATCTTTGAGAGGTGTTGATTCTTGAGTTGAATGTATGAATCTAATTAAAAATAATTTTTTTTATTTTACTTTTAGCAAAAGTAACCTGTTAGCACCCTTACATATGTCAAGACGTGTGTGTGTGTGTGTGTGTTTGTGTGTACGTGTGTGTGTATTTAATCTGATACTAAAATCTTCAAAAGCACAACACCGCATTATGGTAACGATAGCAATTAGGTATATCGATCAAGGAAAAACATATATCACAACTTGTGATATAAACACTGGAAACCCACCTGGAATGTAACGACTTGAAAGCCCCTAAAAATTCCCCCCCCCCTCCCCCTCCCCCGCCCCCGCGTGAATCTCACACATTTTGCATGATGTCCAGGACTGGGAGTTGCTCGCATTTTGTAACCAAGGGGGCAACTTCGGAGAGTCAGGTAATAAAGCTCTCTCCACTGTTGCAATAGGAATTGCATTCCAAGTGTGGTGTAACGGATAGGAGACCAAAGGATCCTTCTACTTGACGCATCATGCAGGCGGAACGAAGTTAAAATGAGGAGAAAGGTGAATAAAGAGGAGGAACGAAGTGGTTGCTGAAAATCGACAGAGCAAAGCTGGAAACAATTCAATAATGTATCCCTCGTGTGACCTGGCGTTTGTTCTGGACGGTTTTAGAGATGCTGCAGTGACGATGCGGGGGAAATGATGGTGATTGTTTTCACCAGGTGAAATGGGAAGGGTGCAAAATAAAACAATGTTACAGGGTAGGACGAATATTGTCAAGGCTGTGAATATGTAAATAAAGGAAACTTTATACATGCTAAATTTATATGTATATATATATGTATGTATGTATGTATGTATATATATATATATCTACATACACACACACACACACACACACACACACACACACACATATATATATATATATATATATATATATATATATATATATATATATATATATATATATATATATATATAATATCACGTTTTTCCAAAGGTGGAGGTAGAAAAAGGTATGCCATTCCTGTTTTGCACATGTCCTTCCGCCTTGTCACTTGTGTATCTGCATTTCTTTGTGTATTTGTTTGTGAGTGAAGATGTTTTTACTCTTAATATAGGATCGCTGCATGTAATTCCAGATGAATTAAAGTTTTATTTTAGGTCAGTGTCCTTTATCGCAGTTAGATAAGTTGAATAACAACAAAAATAAATAAATAATGAAATAAGTTGTAGTTTCTGCAGGGAGAAAAATTTAACCCAAGGGAATATATTCAATTACAAGCAAACTGTTCCGTTTATACAATATTTCGATAAGGAAATTAGTTTTCGGAAAAAAAATTAATTTTTACGTTTCTCACTTTTGCAGAACTCACTTTTTAAGTTAAAAAAGTTGATATGGCCTTTGCCGCTTGCAGAAAAGTGTACCCAGTATTAATCGTCTAATCTTTAGCACATTGAACCAGAACTTTTGCTTCTTAACCTAAACTGTTGGCTGTAATTGTAGTCTTGTACTGGGTGACGGAGAGAGAGAGAGAGATTTCATTCAATCCCCTCGATTACGTTCGATTGTGATATGTAGATTTAAGAGTTATAAACAATATCTGGAGGTTAGCACTGAAAAAACTTTTAATATGCCTTTCCATATATAGTTTGAAATTTGCTAACATGATGTAATCCATTATTGAACACACAACTGGTCGAAGTGAGATACGAGTGGATGTGAATTAGCATTGTGAAAAAATTACTATTAGAATTTTGCTAGGGAGTATAATTCTTAGGGTAAATTCTTGTGTGTTTTTTCATGCTTTTTACCATCAACCATTCTTGTAAGATAGACATGTATTCTGCAGATGGAAAAACTATCCCGCTAATATGGTAATATTCTCTCTCTCTCTCTCTCTCTCTCTCTCTCTCTCTCTCTCTCTCTCTCTCTCTCTCTCTCTCTCTAACCCCGTATGCAATTTACTAACGAGCTATTCAGGTCTCTCTGTTGTTCTGTACCATTTCAGCTGCTTGTGAACATTTCGTACACATGATTAAATACCCATCGATGGATAAAGAAATTTTTTCGTCATTTTTGTTAAAATAAAAAATAACATCAACTCACAAATGTCGTAAAATCTTAAAATTTCATTTAATACAAAAACGCAGAAGTATAACTGTGGGGCAGGACTGTGCATTTGGCCCATTTGAATTCCCTCTTTTGAGCGAAGAATTTTTAAAGGTAAAAGTTGCCAGCACGCCAGAAACATGCACAGTAGAACTAAAGAGAGCCACAACACTCCTTTCATTGCTTTTCGTTCAAGAACACTCAACGCATAGCAGATAAAGCTGGAACAGAATATAGCTGTCTGAGAGTTTTGAAACATTTTTTGACACTTGGACAACTGTGTATTGGCCAGCTTACCTCCTGTCACTTCTGTTCGGTGGCTCATGTGTTGATCAAAATATTCAAGTCTGTCATTTTTTCACCCAGAAAAGAAAACTGGCCTGAATTTCTTTCACAGTTAATTAAGTAAGTGAAGACAAAACAGTAACTGGACATTAACATTTCACTAATGATAGGAGAGGCAGTCATTATATACGACAGATTGAAATTTGAGTGTCTAATGCATTTATTATTTGTTTGTTAGGACCCTCTGTCCCCATTTCACTCTTGTTCGACGTTTTCATGGTTGATCAAATGTTCGTTTATATTTCACTTCACATTGAACACTTCCGTGCAATAGCTATATTGTTATCCTGTCCTAGAAATTCTATGCGCGCGCGCACACACACACACATACACAC
>JANJGK010005901.1:20000-30000 GCA_039081455.1 Macrobrachium rosenbergii
GTAGCTTACTGATTGTATATGAATCACGGTGATGTGATAAAAAGTCATATATATATATATATATATATATATATATATATATATATATATATATATATATATATATATATATATATATATATATACATACATACACACACACACATATATACATATACATACACTTACATACATACATACATACATACAAGTAGATAGGTAGATTGATAAAGAGATAGACACACGGATATATACGTATACATGACAAAAGAGTGAGAATTGTAGCCTTGTTCGCCACCTTCCTCTTAAAAATCACCGTTTGCATCATGGAAACATTGAAATGCACTTGAATTGCCCAGCGTGAAAATGGCCGACAGCCTTTGTTTGGCAATGGACGTCGGCTCTGTTTGTGATAACAAATGGAGAGGCAAATGAAGAGACAAAGGTACGGGTCTAAACCATCAAGAGCTGCAGTGAGCGGACTCGTTGCAAAACAATGCCAATATGAAGGATGGTTATAGGAGTAATTACGACATTGTTTTCGTTTGAATAAGGAAAGAAATAATAAAATGTATGTGAAGCTATGGTCACTGGTATAAATCCAAGTAATTTGAGCTATTATGTTTGCCTGATAATTGTGTTTTTGCTAACAAAAATCTCATATATCAGATATTGACTTATAAGTGTCATTTGAATTTAATCTTCAATTAAAAAAAGCTCGATATATTCTTATAAAACAACAAAACATGCACATTGCTTTCAGACTGAAAGAAAAGAGGACTTTATATATGAAAGGTTTCAGATTCGTTTGCTTTTATGTGTTTAAAAGAAATCGGCGTAGAGAATATGTGGAAATTAATCGACTTTTTGGTAGCGTTAAAGATAGAAAAGTTTAATGATTTAAGATATACAAGGGGATTGGCTGCGTACAGACATCCTTTTTCCAACATACAAATATTGAAATGAAGGGATATTGTTCGCCTTCCCATACTAGAACTGTGTTGCTACTTCTTTACGGTAAAGGATATTTTGGCATCAAACCAAAATATCCTTCCATTTGAAAAAGCGCATCTTCATCAAAGCCACAAAAAAAAAATAAAAAGGATACAGAATCCTACTTGTATGTCATTCAGGAATACGGGACAATTTCTGTGACGGAGGAGGTCGTGCCATACCTCGATTATTTTGTTGTGTCAAGACAGTCAGTCCAAGCCACTTCTGCGAAGAGTGAAACCAATACTCGTTCCTTATGGACTGAAGAATTCAGGTTCCTTACCTTGTGTTTTTCCTTTGTGTGATGTAGCGAGAGAGAGAGAGAAAGAGAGATTGTTAACTGATTTCGTAAGTTGTCCCAGTAAATAAAAAAAAGGAAATGCTTTAGTTATGAGTATTTCCCCTACAATGAATTGATTAATAACCGACTTTTAAAGTACCTAATCTTTCCTCCTTCTATTTTTCTTTCAGCACATCTTTTAATCTTCTTAATTATATGCCTTCCACAATTTGAAAATAAATAGTGAAAGGTATATGAATAAGAAAATTAAAAGTTGTGCTGATCCCGGGGTTATGTTATGAGAAGAAACATTATTTGAACCCCTGCAGTGCAGTGTACATGTTATGGGCCGACCAAGAGCGTAGTGTGCTCATTCGTCAAGGAAAAGGCTTGCTGTTTCATTGAAATGACAGTTAATTCTTCAGGCCGGTTAATGAAACTCCTATTGTGGTTTTTCTTTATTATCCCACATTAGAACGAGAAATGAATTTCTGTCACCAGAAATCAATTCCTCTAATTCTTCATTGGCCGGTCGGAGAATCGAATTCGGGCCCAGCAGAGTACTAGCCGAGAACAATACCAACCCGTCCAATGACGAACTTGCCTTAAGACACAGACGTTTCTCTTTTACAGTGCTGTTTCCTGGGAGTTTATGAAATAGGAGACAAACAAGTTATTCCTTTTGCAGCTATGCAGTAGTTCCACTTGTCTACAATGTTAATTTTTCAAGGGTTTGTACTTCATTTGCTAACAAACATTCCTCTGTTGATTCTTGCGTTGTGCATAGGCATTACAGAACCACCTTAATCCTCTAAAGAATTATTTTACATTCATATAAACGTTTAATCATAGTCTTAGAGGATGTCTAGTCAGTTCTTTTTAATACCTCCTCAGCTATCAGTTGCAATTTTTCCACTACGTTCAGCAATTTCAAATGCATTTCTTCCTCGCTATTATTTAAAAAAATATACTTTTACTAAAATGCGAGTATTAGGTTTAATTTTTATTACTTCGACAGCAAACATAAGATGATTACTTTGGAAAGCATTTTCAGATTTCTAAATGTTAAAAGCCCGTAATTTCCATTAATGTTGTTTTTCTTTTACAAAATCAGACAGATAAATCATTTTTACATCTTTGTTCTCGTCTTTCTATATGTCAGAATTTTCCCTCTCTACGTTTTACGTTATAATTGTCGTTTCATAAACACAAATATTATTTCCTTTCCCCTGCGTATTTCATATTCATACCGTTTCCAAATGAAGCGAGTCAAAATGTTTACATTGCTTTTCGTGCATGCGTGGAGAAGAGCTACACATTTTGAACTTTTTCAACCGGATATGTGTGAAACATTCAGACAGTCTGAAACCTTTTTGTCTTTAAATGTTCACAGCCCCTACTCAAGGTGCCATTAGTCGAAGAAAGCAGTATGATTTATATTCCTATGTATGATTCCCAAATCAGGGCAAAGAAGCAGAAAACTGATAGTAACAACCCCGATAGGATGAAATTGCGGTAAAATCCTACAGAAAACTATGGAAACTATGGAAAAGTCAATCAATGGCGTTATTTTTTGTGTGCAAGAGGAGAGAAACTGAGTTTTTTCTTTCTTTCTTTTTGAGGAAACGAATGTTTTAACGGAGAGGGTTAATCTTTCATTAAATAAAGAATAAAGGGATACAGTTCTGTTCATATAATATTAGTACCGAAACGAAAATCTGTTAGCTGTTAATTACACGCCTGAGGGGTCTTCCTTGTTGCCAAAGTCTCATGCTTGCGTTGGTGTTATTTCAGTTATGAACGCATACACATGGACGCAAAAAATATGTGCATTGCTGAAGCCCCTGCGGAAAAATCCTAAAAATCCGTGTAGGTATTCCATAAAGTACTTTGGCACCACCTTATGAGGTCAATTACTTTTGGAATATAAATAGCCTTAAAGAATGCCAAGGGTATTTTGTTTAACAGATCCGAAGATGAACCTTATTTATGCAAAATTAGTATCACAAGAGGCGTCAGTCACTGCATCCATCAGCCTGTTTCTTTTCTCTTTTAAACTGTTGACTGGTTATGCATCTTTTCTGAGCTCCATTTTTCTTCGTACTAACGAAGAGAGATGGCTACGTATACGATGTCTCATTTTGCATACGCTTTACCACTTCCCTGACCAATACAATTCCAAAAGTCAGATTCCACCACTTCTTTAAAACATATATAATAACTGTTATTCTCTTCATATTGAAAAATATATGATTCACTTTACCAATTATACTAACATGTTTAATAAAACTTCACAAATTGTTATCCTTTATTTCTATAAACTATTTTTTATGTAACAATAAAAGTTTTCAAAAATAGCTTTGCTGAATATAAGTATTTCCCTAGACACATTTGTTCCTTTCCTATTCAGTAGGAGAGTTAACAACCGACTGACAGTAGGAGTCAAGCGAAATCATTTCATATCAAAGCAAAATCATTTGCATGTCAAAGCGTTAGTCTCTTCTCTAGTCTAGTGATTAGAAGTCGTTTTTAGGAAGCCCTACAGAGAATGCGTAAAAAAGCAGTAGGCTTGATCACGTGTTAGTTGAGCAATAAGGAAAACTAAGTGACATAACATTGTGTTACAATATGCATAAAATTAATTCACATCATAATGTTTATATAAAGTTACAATAGATAAGGGGAGCGATGATTAAAGGAGTCAATAAAAGGATAATCAGACAACAATTCAATTTCCGCCTCTGAAAAGTTCATGCGGCTCTAATCAACAAGGAAAACCAACTGAGGTGAACTGAGAATCAACTAAACAGGAATATGATTTAGACGAAATTAACAAGAGTCGAAACTATGAATGAATGAATGGGTGAAAGAATGTTAGAGAGAGTTGTCTTTAAAGACTGTGAGATTTACGAAAACGAAGATGAAACACGTTTAACGGAACATGGAACACAAGCTGTTTTCATGCGATTTTGCTGTGGTATTTGCATGAAGACAGGAAAAAACACACTTAGAAAAACCTTCCTTTAACGAATGACACACCTCCCATACACATTACCTGACTACCTTTTCAAGTTCGTAACTTGGATCCATTGGTAAGTTCTTTGGACCTCACTAATATATAGGAAACTAGTGACTTTCCCGAAAATAAGGTATGAAGAAATCTATTCCAGTGTATTTAAAGGAAAATTTTCAAAAAGAATGTACGGATAGAAATTAGAAAGCGCTTTCACAATTTAGATAAATATATAAGGACAGTCCTCATCCAGGAAGCAACATTAAAGGAAATATTGTTATTGGTGTGGGTGAGAAGTAGAAAAAAAAAGTAGATGATTAAATGTGTTACAGACTTGCTTGAAGGAATAAACATTTTCTCTTAAAGAAATATTGAACAACTGGATGCAAATTTCCAGTCTAGTCTTTCGGGTTGGTCAACGGTGAGTGGAGGAAATTGAATATACGTTTGTTTATTCCGGGGTAACATGACAAAGAACGATTTCCGGAAAAGCCGCCTTGAGAGCTTCAGTGCAGGAAACCGACCCACATTTCCATATAGACGCATGCATATGCTATTGAGAAATATACTATATATATATATATATATATATATATATATATATATATATATATATATATATATATATATATATATATATATATATATATTTATATTTATATATATATATATATACATATACATATTTATTTATTTATTTATATTTATATATACGTGTTTGTTTATTTATATATGTAATAGGTTTCGCATGGTTTTGCCCTTCCTAAATATTATAATTAATTTTTATTCTGCTCTTGTCCAGTTAATGCTTCAGCTTGAATACAACTGTTGAATGAAATCCAAGTTTGATATTTTTTAGTGGACTAAAACAATTGATAAAATGTTAAGGTATCTGTGACATCATGGATACTTACATTACATGCGCTAAAACAATCCAGTTTAGGTTTAGATGGAAAATTGTGAATGGGGGATTGAGTGATAGTAATGATGATAACATTAGAATAAAAAAAATTCTAAATGTAATAATAATCACGGAAATAAGTTGCTTTTGATAATTTGTTTATATCTTGTAATAAATGAAACCCATTTCCTTAACACTTCTTCCTACCCTCCACTTACCGTCTCTGTCACTGCCCTTTTCAAAAGGGTTGACATGAACAACCTTCGTGATAATAAAGAGGATGAAGCGGTTCTGTCTATTTTAATGAGATCCATAACAGGTGCCATTACTCTCACACTTCACTCTTGGGTACTGCTTGATGTTGATGAGGTTATTTTTATTATTATTATTATTATTATTATTATTATTATTATTATTATTATTATTATTATTATAAATGGATAATTTTTGTGGTACTATTGTCCCCTTTTCATTTGCTTCATGTTAACAACTTACCCTAAAAAAACAAAACTAAAAACTGTTATTCACAAAACCCGGCAACAGAAAATGATAAACGTTAAGTGTTTATGAAAGCCGTTAAAAACAAACATTGTGTCGGTTTACATAACTCGTCTCTATCCCATGTGCAGTATCCCTTTTAACCCCTCTGCGATGTTTCCTGTTATGAAGACATCATCGGCGTAGAATATTTATCCTGCATAAGATTCATTCAATTAGCATGCCCTTATTATTACCTGCCCAGTAATTCGTCATCCTGCTGATCTCTGTTTGTTATGTAAATATAATTAGTTAAGAGAACCCTTGAGTTTACGTAATCTTCCCTCACACGAAGAAGGTCTTAAGCCACAGTACTTCCCTTGCTTTGTTTGTCTGCGAGGTTGCCCCAATATTGAGTCAGATGTGTAATAAATACATTAGATTTCTTTCTTGGTAATGTAAAGAAGCTCCTGCGTTCATCCGTTGCCGCCCAGAATCAAGTAAGTATCGTAGGGACATTCGTAGCAATATATATATAATTTATATATATATATATATATATATATATATATATATATATATATATATATATATATATATATATATATAATATATATATATATATATATATATATATATATATATATATATATATATAATCTGTGTTGAACATATCGAAATGAAGAAATATGCAAATAAATAGTTCACGGGTTATGAACTAGTTCTCCTCCTTTTTATTTCCTCCAGAATGGCTCTTCGGTTGCTTACCCTGACACTAATTTCTAAGAAAACTGGTATATGTCTCTTTGAAGGCGCCTTCTTCAGATTTTCCTTACATGTTTCTTCGTTTGGACCCTCTTGTTCTTCGTGTACTTTTTTCTTGCTTGATACATATTTCTTTCTTTCTTGGCTACTATTCTTGTTGCTGCTGTTCCTTGCTAGATTGATTTCCCAGAATCTTATTTATGTAAACACTTGCTCTCAGGTATGTTCGTGAATTTCTTTGTATTTGAGGTATGTTTATGAATTTCTTTGCATTTTCAGGTATGTTTATGAATTTCTTTGTATTTTCAATTATGTTTATGAATTTCTTTGTATTTTCAGATATGTTTATGAATTTCTTTGTGTCTCCAATAGAACGCTGTTTTAATTATTACATTATGGTGATGTAGTTTTGAAGAAAAGTTGATAAATGGTGATATAAATAACTGCTAAAATGGATGCAATAACAACAGGGGTATGCGGTTTAACGCTTAGATGTTCTGATGAGGAGGGAACCGAAAAGCAGATCAATACATTTTTCGGTTCTATAGTATTTGTCTTGAAAAGATGTTAAATACGTTGTAAATAAAGAAAAATCTTTAAGAGAAAAGGTTTTCAGCCATATTTTTATTCAAATTTTAAGAATTACAAACATGCACATTACTATCTTGTCGTTTCTGTGCCTTATCAAGTTTTTTTTTTTTTTTTTTTATATCCTCTCCATCCATCTCGACCTGTATTGACACTTATGGCTCTTGTTATCCAGCTGTTAACTAGTTGTCACACTCTTCTCCTCGCCATTATTTTGTTTCTCTTTATATCTGTCCGTCGAGCAATTGAAAACTTTCCTAATAATTTGTCTTAGTTGTAGGGAAGTATCAGTAGTGTATAAGATGTCGGAGGGCCTTCAAAGAGAGATAGAGAGAATGGAAAGTTCTTTGTGGAATCTTTAAATAACGGATAGAAGCTGTGTCCCTGTCGGCACAGTCAGCTATTTAGGCACTTGGATAATCGAAAGATAGATAGATATAGGTATGTGCCTGCGTGTATGCTTGTACGTCTTTGTGTGTGCATGTATGCGGGTATGTACATGGTGAAGAAAAATGTTTGCTTGAGCATGTGCTGGGCGCAAACCAAATGGAGGTATATAACATATACAGTATATAGCATATATATACATATATATATACTGTATATAGATATGTATATATATATATATATAAAACTATATTCTATCGATATTGCATATACTTCGACATTCTCAATGCTTTCCATTGAATGTTCCGCGCGTAGTCTGCTTGAACCCACAAGCAGTTGGCTAATTAAAAGAGACAGCATCTCTTGATGCCTTGCTTATCGCCTCATTCCCTTTTGTAATTGAATTCAGGAGTGTAATTCAATCTCAGAGACAATGTATTGGGCAGCGGAATTACGCCGCTAATGGGAATGAAGGAAGAGAAGGGAGAGAGGGCGAGTGAAATGAAAGGCTGGTAGGTCATCTTTAATATAATGATGGTCATTTTTTTGGCTCACTTCTTGTCATCTCCTTAATTATTCGTGAAGAATTTATTAGACAAGTTCTGCTATATAGTACTGGTTCTCCTGCTGCTACTATAATGATTTTAACGAATCATACTGCCAACTGCTGCCTCGAAATTTAAAAGTAAAAATAATCATGTTTACAAGGGACCGCGCAAACCTTACACAATCTCCTTTGTCCCTTGCTAGACATTTTATTTCCACATCACAACTCGTACTGTTTTTACTTTCTTTTCCCACTACTCATAAATTTCATGTACTATATTCTCAAGTGACCTTCCGTCCGCAAATTTTACATAAGCCTCATCTTTTACTTACTACTGCGTATCTTTAACTTTTGCTCAGACTTCATCCACCTTCTATTTATAAGTATTTCTGATTTCTTTCTTTTCCATATCGCCTTTCTTAACTATACATTTAGCATGTATTTCTCCCCTTCCTCTGCAAATCATATCTAAAATAACTCTTGCTTGACCCAAATTTAATAATAATCAGATTAACCCCATCCACACCTCTATGCACAATTGATTCCACTATTTGACATTCCTTGCTACCATCTATTGTATATATTTGTTCAGTTTATACGCAGTTACTAATCGGCTGTGAATGAATATGTAAAAATATCAATTTTTTTTGTTAAAGAGTGCACAGCTTCTTTATTCCAGTGCTATTCAAAGTTTTCCTTATACAACGATGATTAGGAGCAACTCTCAGAGAGAGAGAGAGAGCTAAATATTTACCGGCAGATAGTAATGAAGCAGTACAAAATCCCTCTTATACGAGTTTACTTTTTATTTCTTGTTTGTTTTCGCTTTATTTTCTTTTTCGTAACCATTTCTATTCTCCTTTTTTTCAGTTTTTTCTGTTTTTCGTTTCTTGTAACATTAAGCATTTTTTCAGAAGGTTTATCTTTTCCCGGATAATTTTATCTGAAAACCAATCCTACGATTCCTTTATGCCTACATGCCCGTAGTGTGTGTGGAATTGGTGTTCGTACATGTGTTTGTTTGTATGTGAGCGTATATATTTATATATTTATACCAGACAGAGAGAAACACAATACAGATATTGGATAAGTCAAGTAAACACTGTGACATGATAATCGCGGTTTACCAAAGGGATTAAAGGAATAAGAGTTGATAAATTGGCCTTTATGCATAATTGCTTGAAAGCATAAGTTACATTGGAGTTTGATTTCGCACGCCTAGGTTCCATTCTGAGAAAAAAGAAACAAAATGCATTTAACGGAAATGCTTAATTCTTATAGACAAAGTTGAGAGGAAATTTACTATTCGCCTGATGTCAAAATGATAAATTCAGAAGTACTAAGGTTCGCTCATTCATGCTTAAACTGAGTTGGTCGCCACTACTATGGAATGATCAAAATCTCTAAATTATCACTAAGAGTGGACTTAGATACAAGAAAAACAACAGAGAAACCAGAATAAACAATCAAAATGCACCAATGAAAAGATAATGAATCATATAGTTTGGAAGCATGAGGGAACCAAAGTCTTAGTTGGGTTTTAATTTAGAAATTTGAAGCTAATTTAGTTCAGGCTAATGACAGCAAGATTCTGAAAAAAGAAATGTATCTACAACTGTTAGAGAGGGTCATTACATATTATGAGAAGCTATGGTTACGTTAATATATTATGGCAGTGAGCTTGGAATTACCCTCTCTCTATATTCATTCATATTTTCTTATGTTTTTTTATTCTCCCTTCATCCTCCCGTTTCCCATCTGCTTACCTTACGTCTTTTTTTCGCACTCATTTCTCGTCCAACACAAATGTTTTACATCCCACACACAATTTTCTCCTTTCTGTTCCGCCTTCCATCAACATTGCACCTTCAAATTCCTCTTCCTTCCCTCTTATTTTCCTTGTCGTCATCTTCATTAAACAGCCAATCTTGGCTCTTGTTCTTTGACATGCGAGAGAGAGAGAGAGAGAGAGAGGGATAACGGGTAGGCAATAGTGTGTAATCCCTTGTTTCAACATGACACTTCTTGGGCAATTCTATTTTGCAATGCTGAAGTTCTCAGCGACTGACC
>JANJGK010005901.1:35000-41556 GCA_039081455.1 Macrobrachium rosenbergii
ATATGTATGTGTGTATATATATATATATATATATATATATATATATATATATATATATATATATATATATATATATATTATTAAGGTTTCAATTTGACCTACTTACTGTATTCCTTGCTCAGGGATCCAATCCTGGGGTCTAGCTGGAGAACAGGGAACTTGCTATGAAACCTTGTCACTCTGACTGCAATTGCTGGGTTAGGTGAAACCCTATAGAAAAAAACATTTGGGGTGAAGGCCATACGAGTATTTCAACAAGGAACTGTTACAGCTAAACACTTTGGTTTACTTAAAATGGAATATATTTACAATTAAACACGTCAGTCAGAAGAATGGGGAATGATAGGTAGGTAAAGTAATGTTCTGCCACATGGCTAAACAATTCAGCAATTATTCAAATATTGAAGAATCTATGGGAATTCCTCTTGAAAGGGACACTGAAGAATTGATTGCAGTGGGAATGCCACTGCAAGGAGCACAAGACAAGTAGTTGTTTCCACAGCTAGCGACACCGTCTGCAATTAGGAAATGCAAGTGGTTACCTACGGAAATTATAACGACGTCGGGCGAATCGAGGGTTGCACATATGGTGCCAGGATACCCCGATTCCGGTGCGAGATGCTTACGTTAAAATTTTTGTATCCAATTCATTTTATTTTTATTATCGTTTATATCTGCTGGAGTTCTGTTGGGTGTGGGTATTCTATTCTTGTGCCTTATTCCCTTAATTGTAAAGTACATCAAAATAATGCCGTAACAAAGTCTGTGAATAAAATTTTGCTAAATTTTTTTTTATAGTCATTTAGATGTTGAAAACATTTTCTTCACTGTATCTTATTTCTCCCAAGAAAATAGCATCCTAAAAATTCTGGAAATACTATCGTATAAAACAACAACACTTACGGGTTTTATGCTTGTAATAATGTTCACATGTTCGTTTTGCAATATTAATAAAATCGCTGTCTAGAAATCAGTATACAACACAGTCTTCCTTCTTTGGTTCTTGTATGGAGGATGATAGATAATGTGGAAGAATTTATAAGCAATTCATTAATCCATCGATTTTAACGGGTGGCGCAGCGCTATTTTAACGTTTGAGGAATTCAAGGTTAGTGCCAAGCCTACCGCGCACAAACCAGTGAATTAGGCACATTGAAAAAAGACGGCACATATAAGTGTAAAACGCGGATAGTGATTTTATATATATATATATATATATATATATATATATATATATATATATATATATATATATATATATATATATATATATATATATATGTGTGTGTGTGGGTGTGTGTGTGTGTGTGTGTGAAGGTGTATATATCCATAGGGTTGAGACCCGGTGTCTCGAACCTCTTATCTTACCGTCATGTTCGCCGATATGCGTAAACTAGTATTGGAAAACCTACAATGATTTTATGCAGTGGGATATGCCCCTATGAAAAAAAACAGTACACCAGTAACACATACGTTTTAATTTTGTAACTGATGAGTGAAGGGTGGACCCTATATATCGACAAATTCCACAGCATTTTCACGTTATTCCCCCATGCAATGGCCATCAGCGTCGCATCGACCACCTACAGACAAACATTTGAATATATCGGTACTTTTTGTTATATATATATATATATATATATATATATATATATATATATATATATATATATATATATATATGTATATTTATCTGTATGTATATATATGTTTGTGTTTATATATAATATATATTATGTATATATATATATATATATATATATATATATATATATATATATATATATATATATATATATGTATGTATGTATGTATGTATATAAACTCCCAAATAGATATATTTTGTGAACTGTCAGAGCATAGATTCTTTACTAACCATCAGTCACAACATTTGAATTTTTTTCTCTATTTTTCTTTCATATCAGCTATTCTTCAGGGAAAAAAATATTACTACTGTCTAGACTGAAATTCTTCTAACTTTCCAAGAGTTACTGACGGCACGTGTCTCCTCACTGTTTTCAATTATTTTAATTCCTGTGAGGTTTTTAACAGTACGTCATAATCAGACGTCATTTAACTTCGTTTTGAGCTATTTTTTGTTGTGTCACGTCGGTCCTTATTATCATAATATTCTAACCAGCCTTTTTTTTTTTTAAGTGGGTCTTGTACCTTTCAGAATACTGTCTTAGGTAACGTCGAACTTTTTTTCATCATGCTTAATTTTTGCTGTTTCATGGAATTTAATTAATTTTCTGCAGAAGTGTCATTATATATATACATATATATGTGTGTGTATATATATATACTATGTAATTATATATGTATATATATGTGTGTGTGCGAGTGCGTGTGAGAACATAATGATGTTTAAGATGAATACCGATTTGTTTTCAAACTCTCATATGTGCTTTTATCCCATTTCCTATAACTATAATTACATCTTGGGAGTGTTCTTTCATCATTTATGTTTTTTCTTTATTTTTTTCGTTTTGAGTATACATTTGTCTCGTTACTTATCTCCTTTTATCCCACTTGATACTGAAATTCTTTTGGATTTGTTTTCTTTTCATATTTATTATTTCTGTCAGTCGGTCTACTTTGTTTCATATTGCCTGTCCTTCTTCCTGATCCTCTCATTTATTCATTACTCTGCTTTGGTATGCGAGGGACACCTTGAGGGTAACGTCCCTTTTCTTTTATTTTTCCCGTATTGTTTTCGTGTTTTTTACCTTAAAGGGAGGGTCTTTGTTTTGTTCAATACAGTCTCTATGCAAATCAATTTCAGTTCCTTTATAATTCAGTTACGGGATACAATAATGTCAGTTTTTTATTTCTTTAGAACATTTTATTTTCGTTGTATATTTGCTTGGTGCGACATTTTTATAACAGTCCCCTTTGTTTGGCTATCTACACATACATCATGAAATGTAATTCATTGCCATTAGCATAATTTAGAGGTGTGTTATTCAGTTACCTCAGCAATGAAATCAGATGCATCTGAAATATGTATGAAATGAATGCTGAGTTGACATTAGCACGCTCCTACTCTTTTTTCTTTCTCGTAGAAAATCTCCCTTTTTTAACTACCCTTGCGGAGGGAGACTGCCGTTCATCACCTGCTTTGACTGCATCTCTGTCCGTAAGAGCCTGCCAGATTTAGCCTGCCAATGCGACGAGGCTATTATAGCTTGGAGGAATTTTAGTCAAACTTGGCCAGAAAGGTAGGCTACCTTAATAGATGTACGAAAAATTATATATAGCCTGTTCGTCAATCTTTCTTTCATTCTTGAAATATTCAACTGAATATTTATGATGACAGTACTAGCAAGAACAATTACAATAATTCTAACGATGCTCATTGGGAAAATATCGTATTCAGTCTAAATTATTGTATAGACAATGCAAATGACCATGAACAACAGCATTAAAACCAAGTAGGTTAATAATAACGATTCAGATGTTACAAGGGGAGGCCGTGTGTGCTGTTATTTATCCCTGTATATCAATGAAGTTTAAAATTTTACTGGATTTGAGTAAAAGTGAACTTTTAGGAAGCACAATTGTATTAAGGCACGCTTTTGAAGTAAAGGAATCTATCATTAACCTAATTATGCTTGGCATTACTTTTATCTTCTAATGATGCTTCATTTTCCAATTTACGTCTCTTTGTTTTTAAATGGACAGTCATGTAATATCACGATATATTTTCATACATTCTGAAATTTGTAAGCATTGTGAAAAGTGGAAAAATCGGACAACTTTGTTTTTTTTTTTCATTCATTCTCTTTGTGGTTGTTGACATGCATTCCTCAGTACATGATTTCATGGAAAGAATAGGTTATGAAAAATTTGGAGACTTAACTGTCTTATTATTCATGGTGCAATGGGGATAGAAGCGTAATAAAGAGATATGTAAACGTTTTTGACCTATTCCTAGCAATTTTGTTTCTGTAGCAAAAGCTGAATGAGAAGATTCGATCCAGTAGATTCCTAATGAGTGTAAACTCCTCGTCTGTTACTTCCCGAGGGCCCATAGTTAGCACTCCTCGTAAAACTCCCACTGTTGTTAACGATCTTTTGTTAGATCATCTTTATCTCCGAGATTTCAGTTCCTTTCATCTCCCATCACTCCCCATTCTGCGCATATGACATCGCAGTTGTTTTCTTTTTATCGTAAAATCCGCAGGGTTCTTATTTCCTTCAATATATGTAAGTTATCTATGCACGATTTTCCTGGGAATGTGCTTTCTAGATGGTTCCTGGGCATTGAATTAAAAATTATCATAATTCCTTTTCGTCGCGGTAGTTCTGTCAGTCTTTCCTTGAAATTTACCCTTTCTCTCTCTCTCTCTCTCTCTCTCTCTCTCTCTCTCTCTCTCTCTCTCTCTCTCTCTCTCCCTACGGCTTCATTGACCATTGACATCGCGAGACTGCAGAACTGTAAACCACCCAATTACCGCCCTACTCTCTCTCTCTCTCTCTCTCTCTCTCTCTCTCTCTCTCTCTCTCTCTCTCTCTCTCTCTCTCCCCACGGGCTTTGCTGGAGTCCTTTTGTGTAAACCATAATGAGATAATGAGTAAATCCCTTCTCTGATAATTGTACTTGCAAAAGACAGCTCTCTGCTATGCTATTACTAATCCCAAAAGCAGTCCCTCTGTTTTCCTCTTTCCCCTACCCGGTATTGATTTATCATTAAGTATCTCCCTTTACATAATTATTGTTGTTTGATTTCTTAGTCTCTCATGTTCATCTCTTCAAAGGTTTTCTCTTTCCTCTCAATTTTTTTTTTTGTCTGAATGACAGTGAACGCATCCAAATTCCTTGGTCGTCGATTTTAGGATGCCCTTTTAAAAATGAAAATGACGAGCGCACAAAGACAGTGAATATTATCGTTATTCATGGATCTTTGTAAGAAAATTATCTTACATTTACATGTATAAAACGCGAGTCAGAAATAGACTACGTCAACCCTCCTCAAGAATGAAATTTAGACAGGTACATGTCGTATAGGACAATGAAAATGTGTCAAAGCAAAGTTTTGCCTGCAAATAAACTATAGAAATTAGAACGGATAGTAAATTAACTGGAATCGGTAAAGGAATTTCTATTTGTTTCAAGTGGATAAAACGTAATGCCACTTGAGCAATCACAACGGCAGCTGTTGTTAGTTCAAGTACAGCTGTGTTCATATCCATATCCATATCTATATCTATATCTATATATATATATATATATATATATATATATATATATATATATATATAATATATATATATATATATATATATATATATATATACATATACATATATATATGTATATATATACATATATATATATACATATATATATATGTATATATATACATATATATATATATATATATATATATATATATATATATATATATATATATACTGTATATATATAGTGTGCGTCTGTGTGTGTGTGAGACAAAACAAAAAAACCAGAGTTCATTAACAAAATATATTTCAAAAGAGGAGTATTTATAAGTGGATATATTGAGCATTGCAATTCCGACTGGTGATGCATTGAAATGCAATAGAAAAAAGTTAACGTAAGTTTTCCAGGTAGGTGCAATTAACCAAAACTAGGAAGTAGATTAATTTCCCCATGAAAAACATACAGAGCTCTTCGGATAGACAAGGAAGATCTTTGATCTCGAAGAATAAAGGATTTCAGTTAAACAGATATGAAAATTTGGACTGTAGGAGTAAAAGGTTTACGAAGCGTGAGAAAAAAAGAAATAGGAGTTTTATATTTCAAACATGATACTCGACAGAGCGAGTAGTTCACGGCTGCAAGTAGGAATAGAATTCAGGTCAAATGAAACATAAGTTTTATGTATATTTTCTTTCTTTGTGGTTGGAAGTTTTACCCTCTAGCTGTTATTATGTATAGGGTGCATCTTAAGCACAAGTTGTGCTACTCCTGTAATTGGAAATTTCAATTATTTGTGTATTATAATTGAAACAGCATGAACTCAGGAACGTTAGTATAATTAGAGTGGAAATAATATTATGCACACAAGTGCACTATGCGATTTAGGGTTGTGGAATACAGGCCGCATATTTTAGCGAGAAAAATAAATTTTACGCAGTGGAGTACAAAGAGCACTAGAAATACAGTGTCCTACAATTTTTTTAAGAGAGCTTTACAATCCCCCTGAGCAACGGAAAGTTATGAGAAGCTTAACCAACCCTACTACTACTACTAATACTACTCTCTCTCTCTCTCTCTCTCTCTCTCTCTCTCTCTCTCTCTCTCTCTCTCTCTCTCTCTCTCTCTCATCAGTGTTGATACCTGTTGCATGTAGACAGTTGTATCGACCTCCTGTTTATATTATCTCCCAGGCAACTTTCGGAACACAGTTCTGACTCCTTTTTTAAAGAGAGTTGACTCTGATTATTAAGCAACTGTTAGGGACGAAGGGTGTTTATACGACCTTACGGTATTAGTGCTTCATGAATCCCTTTCATAATCTCTCAACAAAATATTGCAATAATCTAATCGAGTGTATGCACGATAAAGAAA
>JANJGK010005902.1:0-7500 GCA_039081455.1 Macrobrachium rosenbergii
TTACCTGGAGGGGAAGTTTTATTTGATAATAAGTCCGTCGTCTCATGAAAGACAAGAACCCAGGACTTTAGTGATGCACCCTAAAACACACAGCCATCAAGTATTTGTAATTAGAATTGATATCAACCCATCTCTTCCATATTAATCGTGTAATGCGTTTGTTGCATGCAGCCATATTATGAATGAATTTTATCACATCACCATGATTCATGTAGTAGCATTAAGCTACAAATGTCTTTTAATATCCAATTCTCTCTACCTTGGAAATAATATATTTCCATATATGTTATCCGAAGGAGAATTTTTTGATTGATAATAAGTTCGTCGTCTCTTGGGCTTGGACCAAGGAAGACAAGAACTCAGGACTACAGTGACGAGCCTTAAACCACACGGCCATCAAGGGAGGTATAAGTTGATAACGACTCCCATCTAGAAATCACTGTCGAACTCAGGTATTTGTAATTAGAATTAATGTCAACCCACCTCTTCCATGTTAACCGTGTAATGCATTTGTTACACGCAGCCATATTATGAATGAATTTTATCACCTCACTGTTATTCATATATAAGCATTAAGCTGCAAATGTCCTTTGAAATCCAGTTCGTTCTACCTTGGAAATAATATATTTTCATATGTGTTATCTGATGGCCATGTGGTTTAAGGTGCGTCACTTTAGTCCTGAGTTCTTGTCTTCAGTGGTTCGAGCCCATCAGATGACGAACTTATTACCAACTAAAAAATTCCCCTTCGGAATACATATATGAAAATATTTAATTTCCGAGGTAGAGCAAATTGGATATTAAAGGACAGTAGCTTAATGCTTGTACACTCGGCAAGAAAAGTGAAGATACAGTTTTCTTTAGATTTTGTTCATCGAATTTTAATTTTTTTCTTACAGAAAACACATAATCTCGGTAAATTTACTCTAGAATATGAAAATACAATGCAAATTATATCATATATGTTAAATCTGCAAAACAAAAACTTTTAGATAATTAAAAACACCATGCATGTCCGAAGTAATCAGAATTTCTCAGATGACTTCGTTCATAGAGATCTAAAAGATAGTGTGTGGATATCTCGGTGTAGTACTGTTTATCAGAACGGCAATATTTACTCGTTTCCCGTTATGAACAGGCTTATTATTGCATCATCATACTAGGTAATGATAATTTCTTTAATTTTTACAGATTCATATTTGTATTTCACGGTGTTAAAGGTCAGCTGGAATTAATGGCAGTAAATGTTGTGACAGCTAGGGCAGGTTGACCCAATCTATTTAAATCCGCAAGAGCGTTCTCTATGATGTGCGGAGTACCGCGATAACTTCGGCGGGAAAACACAAGTAACTGGATGTTTCTTAACGGTGCCATAGTCTCTCTCTCTCTCTCTCTCTCTCTCTCTCTCTCTCTTGCTAAAACATACTGTACAAATATAGTATCGCTCAATCTCTAAAGGAAAAAAAAAAATAATGAAATGAATAGCTCTACATGTAGGCCTAGGCTTACACAACAGCAACTCTCTCTCTCTCTCTCTCTCTCTCTCTCTCTCTCTCTCCCTCTCTCTCTCTCTCTCTCTCTCCATTGCTAAAACATACTATACAAATATAGTATCGCTCAATCTCTAAAAAAAAAAAAAATAATGAAATGAGTAGTCTACATATAGGCCTAGGCTTACACAACAGCAAGTCTCTCTCTCTCTCTCTCTCTCTCTCTCTCTCTCTCTCTCCATAGCATTGCATTCGTTCCTTTATTGTTCCCCAAGTTTTTCGTTGGACATAGCTCAAATTTAACTCTTGATTTCATTATGGAAGATCGCGTTTCCGATTATGCAAGCATTCCGTTCATTGTGGTGTCATAAATTCATATGTGCAAGGTTACTTCGTAGGTTATGTGAAAAAATGTTTCTTTTGCTCAGAACTGTCGCTGCAAATTACAACTTGAACGAATATTATAAAGCTTACTACTGCATTTAAGTATCAATGATTTCAGAACCGTAGAATATGATTGAAGGTTATACGTCAAGCAAAAAACAAACACAATAAGACTGAAGCTCCTCCCCTTTCTAAAGTTGCCAGATGTCTCATTAATTAGTAATATATGTCCGAAGATTTAAAAAAAAACTGTATCCTCACTTTTCTTGCCGAGTGTACATGAATCGCAGTGATGTGATAAAATTCATTCATTATATGGCTGCGTGCGACAAATGCACTACACGGTTAACATGGAAGAGGTGGGTTGATATCGATTCTAATTACAAATACCTGAGTTCGACAGTGATTTGTAGGTGGGAGTCGGTATCGATTTATACTTCCTTTGATGGCTGTGTGGTTTAAGGCACGTCACAGTAGTCTTGATTTTTGTCTTCCGTGGTTCGAGCCCACGGGACGACGAACTTATTATCAACTAAAAACTTCCCCTTCGGATAACATTATTTCTAGTATCTTGAACACATGCTCCAAAAGCTTTATTCCTCTGTAGTTCCCACAGTTTAACACGTCTCCTTTCTGCTTACGCATTTTAATCATCCAACTATCATTCCAGTCCCTTGGCATTTCCTCTACATCCCAGATCTTTTCCAATAGTGTGTGCACCACTCTTTGCCTAGATTTCCCAATGCTTTAATTATTTCTAGTGTTACCTTTGACTTTCCTGCAGCTTCATTTACTTTTCCTTTCTTTATAGCATTCTTGACTTCACTCTCTCTGATGTTTGCTATTGGTCCTTCTGCTGGGGGAACATTTTCCAGTTCTTCACACTCATTCTCAGTGTTTAATAGTTGTGAAAAATATTCTCTCCATCTTCTCTTGACCTCTTCATCCTTAATTAAGATACTTCCATTTTCATCTTTAATAATTCCTACCTCTCTTACATACTACCTGTCTTTTCTTCTTGCTTCTGCAATTCTGTAGGTTATCTTTTCTCCCTCTGGTGTTCCCACCTTCTCATACCACTCTCTCATGGCTTCTCCTTGTGCAATAGCTACATTTCCCTTTGTTTCCCTCTATGTCCGTCTATACTTCTCTCTTGTTTGGTAGTTGTTATCTTCTTCCCACCCTCTTCTGGCTATACTCTTTCCCTTCACAGCTGTTTCAGCCTCTTGATTCCATGTTTCCTCTTTCCTCTTGATACCATGTTTATCTTTCCTGTTGCTGCTTATCACTTGTCCTCCCAGACACCTCTGCTGCTGCTGGAATTACAATCCCTTTCATATCATCCCATATCTCTTCAGGCAATTCTGACATTCCATTATATATCTCTCTTGTCTGGCTCTTGCCACTTTACTTCTGAACTCTCTTGCCTTCTCCCCCTTCAGCTTCCAAGTTTTGATCCTCCTATTCCTGACTGGGGATTTTCTTTTCCTTATTGCTTTCAACCTAAAATGTGCCACTACCAATTTATGTTGAGCTACAACAGATTCATTTGGAATAACCTTACAATCCATAATAATTTTCTTGTCTCCCCTCCTAACCAAAACATAATCAATTTGTGTCTCATTTTGTCTACTTTTGTATGTTACCAGATGACTTGTCCTTTTCTCAAACTGTGTATTCAAGGCTACCATATTCATAGTGTCTGCTAATTCCAACAAACTATTACCTTCCTGGTTTCTTCCTCCAAAACCTCTTCCTCCATATATTCCTTCAAAGCCATCAGAATTTTCACCTACATGGGCATTCATGTCCCCAGATAACTCTAATAGTTTACTTCTTGGAACTCTTTCTATATACTCTTCTAATTTCCCTCTGAATTCCTCTTTCTCCTCTTCACTACACCCTTGTTGAGGGGCATGTGCAGAGATGATATGCCATACTCTCTTATCTTTCGCATGAGCCTGTCACTGATACGCTGGACCTCTGTGACATTCTCCTGCAGATCTGGATGGAGAATAATTCTACCCCATTTCTCCTTGTATCTGTCCCTGTGTAGTAAATTTTATATCCTTCTCCAAGCATTCTTGCACTTTTCCCCTTCCATTTGGTCTTTTGTTTACATAGAATTATAATTTTTCTTCTCGGATGTGAGGCTACCAACATTCTAATTTCCAATCTCATCTTTTCTTTCTTTTTCCAATCTTTTCTCCTCATTAAACTTCTTTAGCTGCAGTCGTGACTTCTGTGGTACCCTTTGCATATTTCTCACCGCTGTCAGGGGATGCAGCAGCGCGTCGCTTACGGTGTACACCCTAGGCCTATTGCATTCCATTATGGACTCGAGATTCATTATTCAGTTTTTGCCACTGTTTTCATACTCAGCTGGCTAGACCAGGCAGCAACTCTCCCCATTTATCTGGGCTTAAGACAGGCGGCAAGTTGGATTGGTTTGTTCCCCCCCCCCCCCTGGCTTGGTTGTCTGGACCCATCCACGTGTGGCGGGACAAGGAATTTCATCTTTTGTGGCACTGTTAATTACATATCCTTATGATCTCTTATTAATCACATGTGCCCCTAGTTATAATTAATTTGTAAACTATTGTTATTAATTGTTAAGTAAATGTAATTAATCGTTGAGTATAATTACAACTTGCAGTAACTTGACTAAAAAGAGCACCTAAGGTTAGTGATCATCTTCTTTCCATTTTCCTCTCAGTTTTTTGTATTACTGTCAGCCATTTTATAACTTCCATTGCCAAGGGCAAGGCTGGCAAGTAACACTGGCGACCTGGCCAAAGATCAGTTAAGTGAATTAACGTAGAAATTCTCCAAGGAAAAACGTAGACATAAATTAAAAACATTAAAACACGAGCTGAGATTCCAGTCACAAACAATAAACACTTAAAATCCTTGCCGTTCAGGTTAGCAAATTGTAGCGAGTCATAGCGTAAGGAATTTTCAAGATATCTGCATATTTACATTGATTATGGTGCTATTTTGCCATTAATGCATGCTATAATGTTATTTGTAATATAAGATCCGTTTGACTGTGCATTTTGGGAAAGTTAGCCCATTTTAGCCAAGCACATGTTCACATAAACAAAAGGGCAAACCTGTTTTAGCTCACGTTCGGTCGGTAGAAAGCCAACGGCTAAACCTAGAATTTGTGTCTATGCCCTTTGCAATTTCAACGAGGGAAATTTCAGAATTTTGCCAAGCCATGTGTTTTACGTGTTGCTACATTGTTAGACTGTTCTTGTATGCTATAATTTTAAATAGGGCACAAACTTCTAAAGTTAGCATTTATTTGCTAGGGATGAGCATTAGGATGGGCATTATTTCATAACAATGCAAAAGTTGCGTCAAAATAAAACCATTTTCACTAGCTGCTGCCTGAAGGCAAAATTTCCTCATTGATAAGATTTAGGTAACGTAAATCTATGCATGCTAATCACATTTTGTTTTCAATTTTAGTGGGATAGGCATATGCAAATCGCTAGGGAACGTTTATCGTGGTGTTATATTAAAATCGCTAGACTTCAAGTTTAAGTATACCTTAGTTTTACCAGACCACTGAGCTGATTAACAGCTCTCCTAGGGCTGGCCCGAAGGATTAGACTTTATTTAACGTGGCTAAGAACCAACTGGTTACTTAGCAACAGGACCTACAGCTTATTGTGGAATCCGAACCACATTATAGCGAGAAATGAATTTCTATCACCAGAAATAAATTCCTCTAACTCTTGATTAGCCGGCCGGAGAGTCGAACTCGGGCCTAGCGAGTGCTAGGCCACAATTCTAAGAGAGAGAGAGAGAGGATAGATTTTGTTTTCTTAAATATTGCTTAGGGCGTTATATACTGCTTTCCACCCCACTAGATTATTTAGCCCATTAGAGGGAAATAGGCATTGTATTGACATTACTAAGCAGTCCTATTTAGGATTATATATTCTCAGACTAATTGCTTAGCCTACCCCACGTGTTGTTAACTTATCAATTTAAAGTACAGGCAACCCTTTCACTGGGCTGCTACTTTCTGCACATATACATTATAATTTTGCAATTTGCCAAAACCATTAACTACCTTGTATTTCTTAAACTAATTACACCTCTGTGCTACTCAATTCTTATGTCCTTACCCACCTACCGGTGTTTGTACTTATTTGACCTCGTTTTGCACCTACATGTCCTTTTATTTTGGGTGTTATTAACATAGTAGCAGTGGGGTCGCAATGGGGGAACCAGGGGAGGGCTCGGGCTCCCCAGTCAGATTCTTGGCTCCCCCACTGCACTCCCCCCGAGTTGAAATTCCCTTTGTAGCTAAACTGTAACCCTTACAGTATTTGATGCATTTATGTATAGTAAGAGTTGAAAATTGAAAATTGAGCTCTATAATTTCAAATACTGGTTTACTAATTACTGATACTATTATTTTCCTTCATCCACATGGATATATACATTCGAGAATAGTATATTTTACCAATTACAGAATTGGTACATTAGTTTTGAGCAATTTTCTTTGGCACCCCCAAAAATATCTTGGCCCCATCTAGGCAGCCCCACTTATGGAATGCCAGCTACACCACTGTACAGTACGCCCTTGTGGTGCCTGTTGTTGCACTGAATGTGCCCCTGAGTAATTTCACTCTGTTCTAATTGAACCACCTCTGTTCCTGTTACCACTATATCCATGGGCCATTTAAGCAAATACACATAATCATACATTTGCATTTGTAGGGTTTGACCGACCCGTGCTTTGTGCTGGAGTAATCATATCCTTGCACTGTAGGCTTTGACCTGTGCCTTGAGTTGATATAATCATACCTTTGCACTTGTAGGCTTTGGCCCTTGTATTGTGTTATAATCATGCCCTTGCATTCGTAGGCTTTGACCCATGCTGCATGTTACAATACTTATACTTTGTCATTTGTAGGTTTTGATCCATGCTGTATTCCAAATACTCACACTTCTGTATTGTAGGCTATGACCCGGCATTGTGTTAATCCTCAAATTTTATTTGTGCCTACTGCATTTATCTTACCCTATGTAGTTGTGCTTCCTGTACACCATAGCTAGCCTAGTACATTTATCTTAGCCTGTGTAGTTGTGCTTCATGTACACCATAGCTAACCTAGTACATTTATCTTAGCCTATGTAGTTGTGCTTCATGTACACTACAGTCAGTGCATAGTGCATTTATCTTAGCCTATGTTAGTTATGCTTCATGTACACCATAGCTAGTGCCTACTGCAGTTATTTATCTTTTTATGTACTTAGCCTATGCCATTTGCACTATGTATACCATAGCTAGTGTCTAGTACGTCTGCCTGTGCCACTTCATTTTATGTGTAGTCAAGATGTACATTTTATACCATCTGCACCTGCATGCCAGTCCCATGGAGCGCCACATATTTAGTTCTTTGGAACCATTTTGCTTTACAAGTGTAGTCTAGACATGCTGACTTCCCTATTTTGCATACACTCTGCCTAGTTCAGAGTGCCTTTTCCATTTCCGCACAATTGTTTGTACGACAGCCCATAATGCACAGCCTAAATGCACTGCTAGCTCATCCATAACAAGTAGTCTAGAGCAGTTGCAATATTAAACCCATAGCAACTTAGCCAA
>JANJGK010005902.1:12500-40000 GCA_039081455.1 Macrobrachium rosenbergii
TTCCTGATTTTTTCCCATATTCTTTGTATGGCAGTAATACTAGGGAGATATAATACATATTTCCTCCATGAAATTATTCTTTCTTGGATTACTTTTATTTAGTATATATTTTGTTCCATGGAAGTTTCGCTGTATCAACTTTTAATAATAACAGTATTTTCTTGTAAATTTGCTTTTAATGCTGGTAATGTTTTGTTAATTTTACTGATTTTTTTTTCAAATTATGTACTTGTATACCTATTGAGTGTTTTATTTTTATTAATTCTGTAATCTCACCAGACCACTATGGAACTTTGTGTTTTGCTAGATGAGACTTTGATTTAGGTAGTGCTTTATCAGCAGCATTTTTAATAAAATCAACAAGAAATTCATTAGTTTCTTTATCTTTTAAATACCCAAGTGGTGGACTATTCCTAGTATGCAATTCATATCGCTCCCAGTCTGCTTTATAAATCACAGGCAAAAAAGTGATGAAATCATAAAATGAGTAGTAAAGCCCAGCCACGAGAGACAAATATGGAGGTCTGGGGATACAAAGGAAGGGGTAGGGCATAGTGAAAAATAGTAGGAGTCTTTTCCCAATCTCTGTAGAAAGCTATTGCCATTATAATACACATATCGAATAGGTTTCGGTTTGGACTTACCACCACTGATGATGTGAAAATTATGCAAGAGTGCCTGATTCCAGTACCACCCAACACTGATCCAGCCCAGGTTTCTGTTGAACATCAGTCTCCGCAACAGCAACAGCAACGATCAGAATGAGTTTTCCCATATTATTCACAAGGACAAAGAAGAGAAAGGAAGGAAAAATGTTACTCACAAAGAAGCCTTGCGTTTATGTGATCGCACGCTTCTCAGTAGATACATTTGTCATGTCTTCAAATTGTATTGCTTGAAGAAGTTCCAGTGTCTATCTCTTCAGGCTAGCATTGTGCTCATTATAATGGCACTCACTTTCTATACTGACCGAGAAAAGACTTCTACTTTTCAATTTCCTCATAATTTATCAGGTTGGAGAGTACTCTACGCCCTACCTCTTTCTTTGTATCACCTGTCTCTTGTGGTTGGACTTTACTGACCCTTTTGTGATTTCATCACTTTTTTTGCTTGTGATTTCATTCCTCTTTTGCAATGGGAACGCCCTAGATCGAGAATAATGTGGTAACAAAGGAATGGTAGTTATTTTGATTTTAGATGTAGTTTTCTTATACCTATGTGGTTTTGCCATGATTATGGTCAGCTCAGCTCGTTTGCCGCATAATTATACAATTTATAGATATATATATTGCTACGAATGTCTGGGGGATACTTACTTGACTCTGGACGACAACGAATAATGCAGGGGAGTTCTTTTTATTTATTACACATGACTCAATATTAGGACAATTCGTAGACAAAACAAAGGAAATCTATGGCTTAGGGCCTTCTTCATGTGAGGGAATTACATAAACTCAAGGGTTCTCTTAACTAATTATATTTGCATAACAACACAGATCAGAAGAATGACGAATTACTGGCAGGTAATCAGAAGGGCCTGCTAAAATAATGAATCCTACACAGAATAAATAATCTACGCTGACGATGCCTTCATAACAGGGAACATCGCAGTGGGAAGGGGGAACTGTGCATGGATCGGCCGAGGGATTCCATGGTCGAGGCCTATCTGCAAATATTGGCAAGATGGTTACTTGCAGTAATAATAAGACTCTCAAAGGGAAACAGGAATGCGCAGATGGTGCCAGATAACTCAGTTCAACACTAATGCATAATTACGTTAACACTGAATGCTTCAACACAAATTACTGCAGGTGATTGCACAATGAAAAAATAAAGGAAATATTAGATAGAGAAATAACAGGAATCGTGACTGACTAGAAGAACCTTACTCCGGCACATTACCTTAGTCAAGATGACGATGTTCTCGTTCAATAGGGCGCTGGCGAGGGAGGAAGGAGTTATAATGCCACTACAAAATATACTAGTTGGCCACATGTTCAGGAGAGTTCAACAAGACAGCAAGGTCGGGACATCTGTCCTCAGGTCGTGTTCTGAGTGATCTCTCTCGATTTCTCTGTTGCAGCGCCTATTTATAACATTTGGGGATTACCCTGAACGTCTCTCCCAGGTGGTGGTAAGGTCACTCTTCGTTACATTTTCTATAATGTCGACGTGGCAGCAGAAACCACGTACAGTGTTCAGAATGAAGGGTGGGGGGGTCAACTTTCTCTTTTTTTTTGGCTCCTCCCTTCCCTTGCTTGATGCAGGGGTACCTGGAATTAGGCCTAAAAGGCAGTCACTTTGAACAGAAAGAGAGGGTTTAGGCTTATCCATTTTGGGGAATGAAAGAAGAGTTTATGAAGGGGTGAGTTGAAACCTCAGTTCTAGTAATTAATGAGGGCTATTAATTTTTATTTCTTTCTCAATTACTTTGCAAAAATGTAAAAATGGGTGAGGTTGTGAGAAAAGAGGTCCCATCCATCGAATATATATATATATATATATATATATATATATATATATATATATATATATATATATATATATATATATATATATATATATATATATATATATATATATATATATAGTGTGTGTGTGTGTGTGTGTGTGTGCGTGAAAACATTTTACGTGTTGAAGTTCTTTATTTAGGGTAAGTCAATGATCGCAAAAACCATAACTGCATAGATAAATTCAACATGTGATAATTTTTAATGAAGATAATTGACAGCAAGTCAGCCAGCTTCTCCCAACACCACTTGCTATCCTCACACATTAAGAAAGCGGCGTCTCCTCTAATGTCGTGAGCATTTCATACTTGAGCATCAGAAAGTTTGAGTTTTGTTGGCTAATTTGAATGGCTTACTGTAACTTTAAAATTTCATTTAAAAAAAAAAAAAAAACAAGCACGAAAGGCACCCCTCCAGAATACTAGCTTTCAGAAAACTAAGTATCACGGCTGTATCCTCTACCGTTATTGCTCCACAGATATGTTAAGTCCATCACCTGCCCACCCCCTACCACAACCTCCGATCACCAAAAATCGGTATCTGGATCTCCGGAACGACTGAGCTGATTTCGATGAAATTAGGCTCGATTAGAGACTTTAGTGGGAAATCTAAAGCCAAAGTTTCATTGCGGTCGGTTGAATATTTCCAGAGTTGTAAAGGTCCGAAGTCGGGGCTTTTGTGTACTCTGGTTGGCTGGGCTTTATTAGTGGCAGTTGACGTTATAATGTGGGACATGCTCTGCAGGATTATTTTGTAATAAGGGAAACTTGGAAATGATCACTGGTGTACAAGTCATCAACCTTGTTCCAATCTAATCCATCAAATATGTTTAATAACCATAGAGTTCAGTCTACTGAGGAAAATGTTCCATGTGTTTGTTTAATAATGCATGCTGATTTCATCATCATTAATAAAGCACATATTTAAATTCGTGAAATTTCTATTGTACCTCCTGCTTTATTTGGGTTTGTACAATAGTGGCCGCATATTAGATTGTGATCATTAAAATCACCTAATAGTAATTCAGGTTCTTTGGCATTGTTAAATAATTCTTTATGTTTATCAATGTTGTAATTTTTATTAGGTTAATTTTATAAATTATAATTTACATAATTATCGTTTTTGATTCGTATTTTGAATACCTGACACTTTCAAGTCAGTAATTTTTACAGTTATTTTGTCATTAAATACTTTCTTATGAACATATATGGCTGTACCTAAATAAGGCGTATTTACCAATTTTTTTATGTTGTTCTATTGACATGCTGTAAACTTAGTATCATTGGTTCATATTCTTTCGGTAATCGTTGTAATTCTCCAAGATGTAATCTGATCTGTTGACTATTTGTGTTCCATTGCATAATAGAGCTATTGAAAATATTTTGTTAAAGCGGTCGACGTTTACTTTCTTTTTTGTACTATCAACTTGAATTTTTTCTAATAATTTACCCGCGACATGTATTTGTTTTTCTTTGTAATATACCAATTTTTATTGCACATGTAATGTTTTCTACGTGTCCCAATCAGTAGTTTCTTTTTATCTGTATTTCGTAAAATTTCTTACAAAGTTAGTTAAACCATCTTCTGTTACGGTTTTGTTCTTATTGCACAATTCAACGAAGCATTCATAATTTCCACGTGTTGTCAGGTATCTTTCGTTTCATTTGCTCCTGTTGTACCGATTATTAGTGATGTAGTAATCTCTTCTCCCTTGGCATAATTACTCTTATCTGTGGTATGATTCTCTTCTACTTCTGTGTTTTGGATATCTGCTTCCATTGGTTTTACTATTATTTGAGGAGATAAAGGTATAACATTAGCTTGTTTTTGTTTGTGTTCTTTCTTCGTATCTTTAGTCTTCGGTTTAACTGATGTTCCTCTATTAATAGTTGTTTTCTTCGTTTTGGGTGGTGTTCTTTCCAAAGGTCTCTTTTTGTCTATAATTTCTGGTCCATCACAACTTTCCTTTGGTACTTCTGTCTTCTTGTGTTCGTATTTACATTAATATTTCAAATAAAATTGAGTAAATTTTATCCATATCATATGCAACTGTTTCTTGATACTACCATATGTTTTTTCGGTACAAATTAAGTATACCTTAGTTTAACCAGACCACTGAGCTGATTAACAACTATCCTAGGGCTGGCCCGACGGATTAGTTTTATTTTACGTGTCTAAGAACCAGTTGGTTACCTAGCAACGGGACCTACAGCTTATTGTGGAATCCGAACCACATTATAATGAGAAATTAATTTCTAGCACCAGAAATAAATTCCTCTAATTCTTCATTGGCCGGTCGGAGAATCGAGCGCGGGCCCAGCAGAGTGCTAGCTGAGAACGATACCAACCCGTCCAATGAGGAACCAGATTTTGTACAGATTTTTTTTTTATTTCTTCTTGAGTTTTATTATTCTCTGTTTCGTTACTTCTATCTGTATGCGTTTTTGTTTCATTATTAGTTCTTGTTATCGAATTTTAGCCTCTTTTATAAATATCTCTGTTATTCTAGTAATATTTTCAATTCAGTATTGAATATATGATACATTCATTCTTTGGACCTAGCATTATGATCTTACCCATGGTTTATACATTTCGGTTCAATGCACTTCCACTGTGTGGCATGTTTGTCAGATCCACAATACGCATTTACAGGTTCATTTCAGCAATGTTTCTTCGTATTTCCATGTTTACTCCAGTGTTGACACTGTAGTGGTCTCGGGACATATGGTCTTAACTGTCTGTTTTGGCCCAAAATTTATATTTTTGAGGTAGATTTTGAAATTCAAATGTTATTTTTGCTATTCTTAATGGTTGTTTATTGCTCTGTTTACTCGGTATAATACATACTTCACAATCTTCGACTCTGTGATGTCTCTTTTTAAGAGTCTTACAGCATGCTATTTTCGATTGGTTCATTATTCTTTTCAGGAAGTACAATCGTACCCTGAATGCCATTCATATTGTCATTTTTTTTATCTTTACATTTGTTTTTACAGGCAAATAGTTCTGAGAGTGACTTTTTGTTGTGGCTTCAATAAGCCACGTCTTTTCCTTTATCTGGCTGAACTATATTGAAGCCACGTCTTTTCCTTTATCTGTCTGAACTACATTTCTGTCGTTGAATGCCTAGTTAATAAATAATTTTCTAATTTTAGTGTTGATTTTTTTTGCCAGTATCAAGGTTAGAAACCTCGACCACCCACAACTCCCAAAGAGTGAGTCGAAGTGAGTCAAGGTTGGGTTATGTCGATATCTACTTTTTTGGGGGTTTATTATATGGTATTAAAGTTTTAATGCCACTTTGATTTTGATATACCGTTTTCTTGAAAACAGTCCATTGCATGCCAGAAATCAAGGGAGGCGAGAATTAGTTGTCACAGGACGAATACCATCAGTTTGATCTAGGAAGAGGTCCCTCTCATCAGGGAGGCCCAGCAGGAGAAGGAGCGATACTGCTACCCACTGTGGTAACTGCTCTGGAAGCCTCATCTGGATATACACCATACCCTCAGTGCCTTAAAGGTCGTTGGTCCATCGAGATCGGACTCAGCATTGAGGGCATGGTTTAACATAAAAATTTTCCCACGCTCGACCACGTTGGGAACTCTAATTCTATGGTGGAGTGGCATGCTGTCCAACTGCACATTCCTTTTTAATGATATAATGATATATACAAAATGTAAATATAACAGAGAGAAAAAGAACTGAGAAGAGAACCAGTGATAAATTGATGAATAGTAAAGAGAGAGAGAGAGAGAGAGAGAGAGAGAGAGAGAGAGCGAGGGAAATGAGACATAGAGAGGGGGGGGGGAGCAAACCAGGATATGTTATGCTCAGCAGGGCGCGAGTATAATCTACTGAAATCGTTGAAGGAATGACGATCAAAGCAGAAGTGTCGTGACTACGTAGCCAAACATTGGTGTGGCATTGGCGAAGATTTATCAACATCGCAATCATTAAAATACCATAACAACCTCACCTGTGAATCTTACTGTGCAAATCTAGCCGGAAATCTTAGATTTCTGGTGATGTAATTAGTCCCACCTACTAAGGAGGGGTTAATTCATTTAATTACACCCAGAGGAAGTCCTTAGATAAGTTTTCAACCAATCAGATGTCTACCAAGGGGCTGGACAGAAGCTGTTGCCCGCCTATTTTAGGAGGGCATTCCGTTTTGAAAATCCTTCAAAAGGAAGGAAGAGAACAGCAGAGATAGAAGCAGAGAGATAGGGAGCCTTAGAGAGTGAGGTCGTAGACCACACCAGTTGTGGGTTAGAAGATTCAAGAAAGCAGGGCTCACACTCTGACTAACACTTCGATTCGTATTCATACTACTTAACTAGTATATATATTTCACTTGTATATGTACAGAGTTATTTTTACTAGTGTGTTACTAAGGTAAGAAAGCTTCACTGTGTCTTTCTAAAGCCTCCTGAAACTCAAAACGCTACTACAACGACAAAGCCAGAAATGAATAAAAGCATAACAGAAAGTGGTAAAGAAACATAACAAAAAGAACTCATCATCACATTAGCACCCAAACAAGAATAAAACAAACGACAAATGAGAAAGCATAATACCTTCAAAGTTACAAGAGCAGTGATTTCCGTAATTAAATACCAGACAAAGGTCATCAACAAAAGAGGAAGAAGGGGAGGGGAAAATTTATAGAAGGAGAAGTACAAAAAAGTTACAGGTCCTAATGTTCAGTTGAATCCACAGCAGAGATAGTAGGCATAAAAGAGCATACAATCCTTGCAGTGGACCCCCAAGTCCCCCACCTAGTCAAGGGATTGGGATCAGCGGGTTCAATTGCACAACATCCTCAGCGAGACTGTTCCATGATCAACGATGTGAGGAATAAAGGACCTCTGGAACTGAGAAAGTCGACAGCAAAGCACATTTACTGCATATTGGTGCTGCTGTTCAGCAAATCTGGTTGCTCTTTCTCGGCATGAAAAGAGGGTCAGGGATCAATTGTGAATGTGAGAGATCTCTGTTAGAATGCAACTTAAAAATCACCAAAAAGAGACCATCTATCGATGATGCAAGTCATAACTGCTAATGTTTAGGAAACAGCAACGTACCACCACGAACCACTCTAAGAAGTAATTCTCTGGCAGAGGCAAACATCCAAACTGGAGAACAGTGTTCTAGTAAAGGAAGGACAAAAGAACTAAAACAGGTAACATTGATTTTATAACTATTATAAATATATGACGCCGTGCATACAATACCTAACTTCCTTGCGGAATTTTCTGACACTTTCATTAGATGTTTCTCAAAAGTAAAATGCGAGTCAAAAGTTACACCAAGTAGCCAAGCATCCGACTCATTCAGTAGAGTCATACCCACTTGAAAGGAAGGATGGGGTGGAAAATCAGTACGTGGTCTACTAACCAGTAGAGTTTTCATATTAATAGAGTTCAGCCTCATACCTCACAGACTACACCATTCACTAATCTGCTGCCGTTAATGGTCCAAGGTGTGGTGGAAACCATATTTCCCCATTCATTTAACCAGTTATACAATATAACTGTGGACCCATTCTAAGATAACTTCTCTTACTTAATTTCCTACTCTGTATTATCTTTGCCGTTGCATAAATTTTCCTAATGTATTGTTTTAAATCATCCCAGATCTTAAGTCCTCGAAAAGCTTCTTAATGTACGCAATACTCTAAATCACCTGTTTGTGACGTTGAGAAAATTAATGTTTTGGCCTCATTCAGCTAATTCACGTCATCAACCATCATCGACTTTAAGTGCGTGTCTGCGTGTTCAATCCATTCAAGGCGTCCTTGTCCTCTTTCCTTCCCCAGAATTTTATTATACTTGGATTAAAGTGTTATTTTATGAGTGACCACCGTATTCGAAGAGTTAGTCTTCTTTAGTCCTTTGTTTAATTCAAGTGCTTAGCTTTTTGTAATAATTATTGAATTTGTCTTTTTCATATAGAAATTTTGCTTCTTTTCGTAAATCTAAATTTCAAGATATTAGTAGCACTCTGCCCCCTTTTTTTTTATTCAGTTAAAGGAGACAGTTAAGAAATAAAGTCATCAGAAAAAAATCATCAAAAGAAAACATTGAACTTGTCACTTCAACTAAAATAAATATAAACAGAAATTGGATATAGAAAAATTATAGATACCACAACACATACAATTATAATATAGGCTAGTAGAGTTGTTAGTGATATCTAATAGAAAGAAGGAAATAAGAAAATTTACGAAAAGTTAATTTCCTTATATGACTATCTCAATTAGATGGACTAATTTTGTTTCTAGTGATATAACTAAGTAAAATAATGTATCAAGAATAAATTCAGAATCTTCAAATTTCATGGGTATGTGAGATTGCTTAGATGTAAATGGGTTTCTTTTTTTATTTGTCTTTATGCCGCGGTGAGTTGTTTCGCTTCAGTCAGGTGGGCAGATTGTTTGACTTATTGTTTTTTCGTCCTTCTAGATGTCTTCGCTTATATTCTAGTTCCTTCGTAGTAACTAATTTCTTGATTTCACAAGTCACCGTGTTATTGCAGGTCCTTTTAACCATCTTACTCAGCTGCCAACAGCTTTTATCCCACGTAGCTGCCAACACTTTTAATTACTCTTCAGTACAAAGAATAATTACCAAGGTAGCGTGAAGACGGTGGACGTTGAGTTTTATATTTAATAAAGTTGGAATCACGTTCGTTTCTTTTAATTATAAACTTAATTTTCAAATAGAAAATGACTGACTGACTGTATGGATTTATTAATTATAATCCCTCTTCTTATTACAGCTCTTCCCATTAAAGATACGCTGCTTCCATAGTCTAACCAGGTTTTGAAACAAATTCACTAAGTCTATAGGTGATAGTTGAGTTACAAATTTCAAGTCTTACTTCCTCACAACTCGGGACAGAGTTCGAAAATTTTCAGTGTCCCGCCTCGACACCCAGTGACGGACCTTATGATTCACTTACACACATTGAGAATAATCTTACTGCCCATCTACTATCTTTCACTTGTTTTCTCTCTGCCGTCCTCTCTCCCTCCATCGCCCTTTATAAACTTCTGGCGGAGTATGTGACTTCATAACCACGTCGTTGTAAGTATGACATCCTAACTACGTCACAGTTCACTATCATCACTTGGTTCGGTGTCCATTATCACCTTCTGTTCGAAATTCGACCTGACTTTTATTATACCCGTTGAATCCACTTCAGGCCAAATCTGAAAATGTTGACGTGTGGCTGTTGCTGCCCCCGGTTCCCCCACCCCCGTCTTCCAACTGCAGACCAAACAAGTGCAAGGAGTGAGTGATTGGCCGTCGAGATCGCTATTATGTCTTTCTATGCCGCCTTATAGTCATCATTCTCATAGTCACTAAATGCTTTCCCCCCACTCACAATCTCTTATGAACAAGTTCTTTGTTTTGCAATCGCGAGGTTTTATGACCTCTATAATAGTTTGTTATAATATACACTATTATACACACACACAAACACACACACACACACACACACACACACACACACACACACACACACACACACACACATATATATATATATATATATATATATATATATATATATATATATATATATATATATATATATATATATATATATATATATATATATATATATATATATATATATATATATATATATGTGTGTGTGTGTGTGTGTGTGTGTGTGTGTGTGTGTGTGTGTGTATACACACACACACACACACATATATATATATATATGACATTTATCACACCATGATTTATATACAATAATGAAGCTACAAATGTTGCTTAATATCAAATTCACGCTACCTCGAGAATATCCCTGAAGGAGCATTATCACCAAAGGGGAATTTATAAGTGATAAATGGACGGGTACTGGTGAGTCTCGATCCCAGGACACAGATACTTATCCAGCAACTCCAGTCGACGTTCTACCCACTGAGCTATCAAGAGAGGTATAAGTTAATGCCGAGTCTGGTGTACTCCGTCGAGAACGGGGAAATTGTACTTAGCTTCGGCATTAACCCACCTCCACCATGATAGTCTTTGGTATGTTTGGAACATGCAGCTCTTTATATGACATTTATCACACGGTGATTTATATACAATCATGAAGCTACAAAAGTCGCTTAATATCAAATTCACGCTGCCCCGAGAATATCCCCGATGGAGAATTATCACCAAAGGGGAATTTATATGTGAGAAATGGACGGGTACTGTCGAGTCTCGATCCCACAACACAGATACTTATCCAGTGATTCCAGTCGACGTTCTACCCACTGAGCTATCAAGAGAGGTATAAGTTAATGCCGAGCCTGGTGTACTTTATTTACCCGTCAAGAGCATGGAAATTGTACTTAGCTTCGGCATTAACTCAAATCCACCATAATAGTCCTTGGTACATTTGGGACACACAGCTCTTTCTATGACATTTATCACACCGTGATTTATATACAATCATGGAGCTACAAATGTCGCTTAATATCAAATTCACTCTGCCTCGAGAATATCCCTGAAGGAGAATTATCACCAAAGGGGAGTTTACAGTTGATAAATGGACGAGTACTGCCGAATCTCGATCCCACGACACAGATACTTATCCAGCGACTCCAGTCGACGATCTACCCACTGAGCTATCGAGAGAGGTATAAGTTAATGCCAAGCCTGGTGTACTTTATTTACCTGTCGAGAGTGGGGAAATTGTACTTAGCTTCGGCATTAACCCACCTCCACCATGATAATCTTTGGTATATTTGGAACACGCAGCTCTTTTTAAGACATTTATCACACCGTGATTTATATGTGATCATGAAGCTATAAATGTCGCTTAATATCAAATTCACACTGCCTTGAGAATATACCTGATGGAGAATTATCACCGAAGGGTAATTTATGTGTGAAAATTGGACGGGTACTGTCGAGTCTCGATCCCACAGCACAGATACTTATCCAGTGATTCCAGTTGACGTTCTACCCACTGAGCTATCAAGAGAGGTATAAGTTAATGCCGAGTCTGGTGTACTTTATTTATCTGTAGAGAGCGGGAAAATTGTACTTAGCTTCGGCATCAACCCACCTCCACCATAATAGTCTTTGGTACGTTTGGAACACGCAGCTCTTTTTATGACATTTATCACACCGTGATTTATATACAATCATGAAGCTATAAACGTTGCTTAGTATCAAATTCACGCTACCTTGAGAATATCCCCGATAGAGAATTATCACCGAAAGGGAATTTATAGGTGATAAATGGACGGGCACTGCCGAGTCTCGATCCCACGACACAGATACTTATCCAGCGGCTCCAGTCGATGTTCTACCCACTGAGCTATCAACAGAGGTATAAGTTAATGCCAAGTTTGGTGTACTTTATTTACCCATCGAGAGCAGGGAAATTTTACTTAGCTTTGGGCACTAATCCATCTCCACCATGATAGTCTTTGGTACATTTGGAACACGCAGCTCTTTTTAAGACATTTATCACACTGTGATTTATATACGTTCATGAAGCTATAAATGTCGCTTAATATCAAATTCACACTGCCTCGAGAATATCCCCGATGGAGAATTATCACCGAAGGGGAATTTATAAGTGATAAAGGGACGGATACTGCCGAGTCTCGATTACACGACACAGATACTTATCCAGTGACTCCAGTCGACGTTCTACCCACTGAGCTATCAAGAGATATATAAGTTAATGCCGAGTCTGGTGAACTTTATTTACCCGTTGAGAGTAGGGAAATTGTACTTAGCTACGGCATTAACCCACCTGCACCATAATAGTCTTTGGTACGTTTGGAACATGCAGCTCTTTTTATGACATTTATCACACCGTGATTTATATACAATCATGAAGCTACAAATGTCGCTTAATATCAAATTCACACTGCCTCGAGAATGTCCCCGATGGAGAATTATCTCCGAAGGGGAATTTATAAGTGATAAATGGATGGGTGCTGCCGAGTCTCGACCCATCCATTTATCACTTATAAATTCCCCTTTGGTGATAAATCTCCATCAGGGATATTCTCGAAGCAGCGTGAATTTGATATTAAGCGACGTTTGTAGCTTCAGGATTGTATATAAACCACGGTGTGATAAATGTTATGAAAAGAGCTGCATGTTCCAAACGTACCAAAGACTATCATGGAGGAGGTGGGTTAATGCCAAAGCTAAGTACAATTTCCCCGCTTTAAAGTACACCAAACTCGGCATTAATTATACCTCTCTTGATAGCTCAGTGGGTAGAACGTCGACTGGAGTTGCTGGATAAGTATCTGTGTCGTGGGATCGAGACTCGGCAGTACCCGTCCATTTATCACTTATGAATTCCCCTTTGGTGATAATTCTACATTGGGGATATTCTCGAGGCGGCGTGATTTTGCTATTAAGCGACATTTGTAGCTTCATGGTGTTATATATATATATATATATATATATATATATATATATATATATATATATATATATATATATATATATATATATATATATATATATATATATATATATATATATATATATATATATATATATATATATATATATATATATATATATATATATATATATATATATATATATATATATATATATATATATATATATATATATATATATATATATATATATATATATATATATATATATATATATATATATATATATATATATATATATATATATATATATATATATATATATATATATATATATATATATATATATATAAATATATATATATATATATATATATATATATATATATATATATATATATATATATATATATATATATATATATATATATATATATATATATATATATATATATATATATATATATATTGTTACGTGTGAGGAGTCTTGGTTGATTATGTATTATTCAATTTACGTAATTTTTACGGCCCTGCAAACCAAGATTACACGTAACCTGCCACTTGAAGCCAAAAGTTAACCTCAAAGACAGACGTTAATTAGCCAAAGGTCGCCAGTTAAGGGTTATTAACCTTAACAAAGAATATTTGAGATGAATTTGATTTTAAACGCAACGGTTCTTCCAAACATTCGGACGCGAGGCATACAAAAGCATCGAGATTTAACCTGATTTTGCTTACCCTAAATCCTAGGTATTTTACTGGAATAATGGGGTTGAAGCTAACAATAAAATAATTTGACTTAATCTAGACTTCGTGAACACATATACCGTAAGTGGTGGCTGAAGGGGGAACAAAGGAAATTTGAAATACAGAAAACAAAGGATAAAAGAATGGGCGAAGTTTTGAACAAAAAGCGACTTTACCTTAGGACGAACGTTGTGCGCATCAACGACCGACGTGGAGTTCTTGCAATTGTTTCTTCACTTCACTAATAGAATAATAGACAAAGAAAGGGGGGAGAGGTCCAACTGGACGTGTTATCTCTCCGAAAGCTTGGTTCTCTCTCTGTCGTTCCCTGACCGAGCCTAGGTCAGAACAGTCCCACCAGGTGTCCACGTTCTTGTTTTCAAAACATTCGCCATGAGACAGGTAGAAAGGAAAAAGGGCCTTAGGACCACCTATTTTTAAGGCTGATATGGGAATTTTCCTATAGGGGAAAAATGGCTAAATGCTACCTATCCTTCTCCAACGGACGGTAAGGTTTTGAACTGAAGACGCACCTATATAGACAATGTCTTTTCCCGGTCTCAGTCAGGCTGATATTTTTACGATCAAAAGTTACGAGGGCGAACAGCAGTAATATTTGTAAAAGCTCCCCCCCTTAAGAGGGCCTTCACTCCCTTTTCGGGCGTGAAGGTCTATACTAAGCAAGCTGTTCGCCTCTCGTAGGTTACTCTCCTTCCCCTGAGCAGATTAGTCCTGGTTAGCCTACCTAGCTACAGAACTACCTAACCCTAGATAGGATATGAGCTATAATCACTACTTAACCTAATTCTAATAGTACTAGAAGGTGCTCACGGTTATTATAGGCTACCTCCTACAATCATGATGTGTTTTAGACCTAGCCTAGTGGTACGTTCTATGATATTCCCTAGCCTAACCTATCCTAACCCGACCGTAGCACCAACATAAGAGTTAATATTCTAACTAAATTACAACAAGGTTTATGTTTAATACAATTAAAATTTACTAGTTAATTCATGAGGGTTGCCTCATATGATAAATGGGTGCCTCACTGAGGTCTTAGGCCATGCGTGTCACGAGCATCGTGGCTCGTTTCACAATAGTTGAGATTACTGAAATTAGTTAGGCTACTTACATGATTACTGCGGCTCGGTGGTAAGTGGAAAGAACAAGGTTACTAAATTGATGTACTGTACTTTAAGGTGGCCTAGGCTAGGTACAAATAAAAGGAAGAGATCACACTGGCTACCTTCTCTGGGCAAGGGGCCAGGATCACTCTTAGATGTTAGGGCACTGTGCCGAGAGGGCACTAGTGCCAGGATGAGCGTATAGCTCGGCAACTACTGGGCTCTCTTCCGCCCCTTCTTCTTCTTCTTCGGTTTCCTCCAAGGCCTATCAGTAGCTGGCCTAGCAGGTGATGAGAGCACCAACTCCGGGGACAGGCCAGAAGGGCTAGCGGGCGCGAAGTCAGGGGCAACTGCAAAAGCTGCGGGAGGACTCCCTACTCCGGCTGCTGCGACAACCGGAGCGAGAGCGATCTCGACTTCTGCGTCCGAGGATGCCAGTTCCTGGTCTTCCAAGGGAGGGGTACCATTTCGATCCTCCAGGGGTTCATCCCCTGGATTCAAATTTTGCAAAGAAGAATCTTGCAAAGAAGAAGTTTCGGGTGCTGGAGGCTCTCCAGTCGCGATGATCAACTGCATGGGGAATCCTAAATCTCCCGGAGGAGGATTCGCCTCATGATTTAGACCCGGCATAGAGGCCTTTTCCATTGGTAGCTCAACGTCCGTGGCGGACGGAGTCTGGCACTGCTCAGTGCTCGCAAGTGGCACTGGCAGCAGTTGAGGGTCAGGCATGCCTGACAAGGGGTCCGGAGGTGCAATACCTCTCGGACGACTTGGGTTTGGCTGCGGCAGAGATTCCTGCCCCAGCAGGAGATCGTAGCCCCTCGGTGAGTTTTGTTCGGGGGCGTCCGCTGGGCGTTGCTTGCTTGGGCAGCCCTCCCAATTTGTGGAGTGGTCTGCCCGCTTGCACGTCCTGCAGCGGTACTGCTCCTCCTGAATCTCTCTTCGCGGAGGGGGAGGACCTCTTGGTGGGCCAGCCCTTCGCGATTGGAGAGGGCTAGGCCTGAAATAATTTGGTTTATGCCCCTTCCGCGGACCACTTTGGTGGGCGGAAGGTGGAGGTTTGTCATTTTTGGGAGTTACAACTGGGGCCGCCGTGGAGGAGGTAACGTGGCTGCGGAGTGGCGGTGGTGACGGGCTTCCGCAGAGAAGATCCCGACCCAACAAGAAGGCCACTCCGGGCCGAATTCCACCTACCACGCCGAGGCGGTGGGGTATCGTGCCCCAAGGTGTCATAACCTGGAGTTGGACAGTAGGAACGGTAATGGCGTGGCCCTCTATCCACTTCATTTCCCACCGGGTTTCTTCGTCAACCATGGCACCGGCTGGCACTTGGGCCCTGGCGATCAGGCTAATATCTGCCGCAGTGTCTACTGTGACCGGAAGGGTCACTGGCAGGCTAGTGCTCTGAAGAGGGGCCACCGAGATGAACTGGGTTTCCAGTCTCTCGGGGTAAAGGATCCGGTGCGGACCAGCAGCAGAAAATGAAGTGCTGATTAGGTTGACAAATTTGGTGGTGGGGACATGATGTGGACAGGCCGGAGATCCAGCATTGTAGTGGCTAGCAGCCCCACAGGATCTGCACGGGCCTTTTGGATGGGCTCGGTGGCCTGCAGTAACTGTTGGAGGAGAGGGCTGAGCGGATGAATCGGGAGCGGAGTTCTGGCTGGTAGGGTTAGGCTGCTTATTAGTGCCGAGTTTGTATCGGCACTCAGCTTCAGCGTGGCCCCCCTTCTTGCAATAGTTGCATATGGTCGTCCTACTAGGCAGTCCATTCTTCGGGCGAGTGGAGTTCGAGAGGTAGGCCGGAGGGATGATTCGCTTCTGAGAGGTGCTATGCGACTGATTGAAGGTTTCCCACGAATCAGCCATGCGACAAGCTTCCATAAGTGTGGAGGGCTGTTTATCGTTAAGATATACTGCAAGGGGCCCTGGCACACATTGGAAAAGGTCTTCTAGCATGGTCCGATTGAAGAGATCCTCAAACGTCGTGCAGGCCAAGGAGTCGAACCAGCGCGTACCGGACTGGGTTTTGTGACATGCCCATTCCGTCCAAGACCAGCCGACTTCCTTGGCAAGACCTCGGAACCGTTGTCTCCATTTTTCTGGGGTTATCTCGTAGGCCTTTGTAATGACTCTACGAACTTCCGCCATGTTGCCTCTCTGGCTCTTCTCCAGTGAGTGAAGCGCTGCCTTGGCTTTTCCCTCCATATGCTTGGCTAGTATTAAGGCTCTCTCCGTCTCCGTGGTGCTGTAGTTATCGAAAAGAGCCTCGATCTCCTCCAGCCATGCTTCTGGCTCGTCCTCAGTCCACTTGGGGACTAGAGAATTGATGCTCGAAATTGGAGCGTTTGATGCAGCAGGTGTAGGACTGGAGGCTTGATGGCTAGCCATAGCTTCGGCATTCTCCATTTTCGCTCTCTCAAGCTCGAGCTCCTTCTCCTTTAGGGCTAACTCAGTTTCCTTGCAGGCTAACTCATGCTGTCTCCTTCTTTCTTCTCTTTCCTCTTCATATTGCCTTTGCTCGGCTTCATACTTCCTCTGCTCGAGTCTTTCTTCCTTCTCCCGCTTGGCCAAGTCGTCCACTTGCTCCTTAACCCAGGTAGTAAGTTCCGAGCCGGTGAGACCTGCCGCCGTCCCCAGCCCCAGGAAAGTTTTATAATGCTCTGCTGCCATGGTTCTGGTGGGGAAGGGCGTCTAACCGGGTCGACTGGGCGTACTTGGGCAGCGAGGAAGTGTCTCTTCAATGACGTGGCACCCTTTCAAAAGGTGGCACTGTAGTTTGGGTGTGCCGTGTACAGGTCACACTGGTGGCACTCAGTATCCCTAGGCACTGGTGCAGGTTAGGTTCCAGAAGAACTTTCTCTTCTGTGTTCCCTTTTGGTTTTGTTTTATTTATTTTTCTGGATTCTTGCTTGGTGGCACTTATGGTGCTAATGTGTTCCTAGGGACCCTCTACTGGAGTCCAACTAGGCTATATGGGAGGAAAGGCACTCTACACCCCCTGCAGAGTGCAACAATCGAATGAGAGAGAAAGGGAAGGTAAAAGAGAGAGAGAGAGAGAGAGAGAGAGAGAGAAGTAAGCTATTCAAGTGATGAGTGCTGCAAATTATTGGCACTGTGGAATAAAGTGAATTTGTTTTTTTTTTTTTTTTTTTTTCTTAAAGATCCTCGTGAGTGGCTGGTCCCAGTACCGGCAACGGCTGGCCCCTTCTTTTTTCAGAGGGTGAAAACTACTGTTTGCTTCGGTCTGGATAGCAGGCCTCACTCGTGACCGACAGTTTATCACTATATCGTAATTACTCTTAACTTGTCCTCATCTATTGTGGGACAGAGGTGTTTCTTTTGTTTGGTTTATTGTATTCGAATTAATTAGCCTAGTGTCGGCCGTTCTTTCTTTGAAGAGGGTCACGTACACTTAGGTTAGGAATGCTTACTTGAATGACACGAGAGAGAGAGAGAGAGAGAGAGAGAGAGAGAGAGAGAGAGAGAGAGAGATTTTCAATCAGCGAATTTCTTGCTGCTTGAGAACATGTAAACAAAGATTTTATACATGCACAATGGCATGGATCTTAATAAAATGATATAGATGCGTCGTCTTGGCTTCCTTAGGGATTACTTTATTATCTTAATTTTCCCGGGAGCCGACGTCACAAAAGTTTATCGTAAAAATTTTAAATTTTCTTTATATGATTTTATAGTAGGTATTCGTATAGGAACTTGTTATTACTCCTAACTAAGGCCTAACTTTCCCTGCCTAAATTATCTTTTGGTTTTTTCCTAGCTAAGATATTAGGAGGTGGGTTCGCTACGAAAAGCAAAAAAAAAAAAGGGAATGCCCCCCCAGAGTGTCTCGGGCAGAGGTCACAATAACAAGGTCTTTGAGATGGCGGCCAAGGTCCCGTTAGGCCTAAATTTCAAAACAATCTCGCGGCGCGAAGGAAACCAAAATGGCCGTTCTCTCACAAACAGTTCGAACAATTTCAAAACAACCGCGCGGCGGGTATTTTCTTTTTAGCACAAATTCAAACAACGAAACAAATGCAGGTATCCAGATTTTACTTTAAATATACCAATCATGCATAGCGTTTTACGTTACGGATGGAAAACTAAATTACCAAACAACTTTGTGTCTTTTGTTATCGTATTCCTCACCCGGACATTACACAAAAGAATGAAAAGAGAAATGCTAGCCTGCCTGCGTAAATTTACGTTGTTGCACGGTACCTTTATTGTAAAATTACTATTTCAGTTCGTTTGCTACTTCACTGACACGGTTTTGAATGATTCCCGCTATATGCAAACAATAACGATCGGAATTGCCGACGCGATTTCTAAATTACTTTGTGTACATGAAACGGGCTCCGCGATTTGGTCTTACGATTCGTTACTGAACGACTTCTCGAACGCCGAACGCGGTAAAATGCCATTGTCTTAACCGTTACAAATTGTGACTCGCTCTGCTCTCAAGTTGCACCCTTTCCTACGCTAATTCTCGCTACACTTGTTATACTATTCTCTTTACTGCTTATTATTATGCCTCGTTCCTTGTTTGGAAGAATGAAATGGAGTTCGATATCTGACTTTTATTTTTTTGGAATTAATGTAATTATAATTTCCTTTTCTCCAGATTCTTTCTCTAAAATGTACTTTAGATTCTACGCAAGGTCGCCAATGTTACGTGTGAGGAGTCTTGGTTGATTATGTATTATTCAATTTACGTAATTTTTACGGCCCTGCAAACCAAGATTACACGTAACCTGCCACTTGAAGCCAAAAGTTAACCTCAAAGACAGACGTTAATTAGCCAAAGGTCGCCAGTTAAGGGTTAATAACCTTAACAAAGAATATTTGAGATGAATTTGATTTTAAACGCAACGGTTCTTCCAAACATTCGGACGCGAGGCATACAAAAGCATCGAGATTTAACCTGATTTTGCTTACCCTAAATCCTAGGTATTTTACTGGAATAATGGGGTTGAAGCTAACAATAAAATAATTTGACTTAATCTAGACTTCGTGAACACATATACCGTAAGTGGTGGCTGAAGGGGGAACAAAGGAAATTTGAAATACAGAAAACAAAGGATAAAAGAATGGGCGAAGTTTTGAACAAAAAGCGACTTTACCTTAGGACGAACGTTGTGCGCATCAACGACCGACGTGGAGTTCTTGCAATTGTTTCTTCACTTCACTAATAGAATAATAGACAAAGAAAGGGGGAAGAGGTCCAACTGGACGTGTTATCTCTCCGAAAGCTTGGTTCTCTCTCTGTCGTTCCCTGACCGAGCCTAGGTCAGAACAGTCCCACCAGGTGTCCACGTTCTTGTTTTCAAAACATTCGCCATGAGACAGGTAGAAAGGAAAAAGGGCCTTAGGACCACCTATTTTTAAGGCTGATATGGGAATTTTCCTATAGGGGAAAAATGGCTAAATGCTACCTATCCTTCTCCAACGGACGGTAAGGTTTTGAACTGAAGACGCACCTATATAGACAATGTCTTTTCCCGGTCTCAGTCAGGCTGATATTTTTACAATCAAAAGTTACGAGGGCGAACAGCAGTAATATTTGTAAAAATATATATATATATATATATATATATAATATATATATATATATATATATATATATATATATATATATATATATATATATATATATATATATATATATATATATATATATATATATATATATATATATATATATATATATATATATATATATATATATATATATATATATATATATATATATATATATATATATATATATATATATATATATATATATATATATATATATCAGGATGAAGAGGTAAAGGCATGCATGTCTCTTACAAAATCAAGTTAATTCTGCCAACGTTTCACATCACATGATGCATCTTCAAGGCTGGGAAATTATAGACAATAAATACTTAATATGTCACTTATATAATGGGAAAAACTTCTTTAAAAATGTAAAAATTTAAAACATTTACAAATACAAAAAATTAAAACAAGAACTTGAAAGAAACACCTACCAAGGCAAGAGCTAAAAAGTGACTAGAAAGACAGGGAGAAAATAAACAAACGAAAGAAACCTATAACGAACGTGGAGAGTAAACACTAAACACCCAATCCTCGTCCACCCAACTGTTTATAGCATAACTGCCTGTTTGTGTACTCTCCACGTTCGTTATAGGTTTCTTTCGTTTGTTTATTTTCTCCCTGTCTTTCTAGTCACTTTTTAGCTCTTGCCTTGTTAGGTGTTCATTTCAAGTTCTTGTTTTAATTTTTTTTATATTTGTAAATGTTTTAAATTTTAAAATTTTTAAAGAAGCTTTTCCCATTGTATAAGTGACATTTTAAGTATTTATTGTCTGTAATTTTCCAGCCTTGAAGATGCATCATGTGATGTGAAACGTTAGCAGAATAAACTTGATCTTGTAAGAGACATGCATGCCTTTACCTCTTCAACCTGAGATCTTTGTCGGGTCTGTTTTCCCTGCGATCCTTCTATACATACATACATACATACATACATACACACACACACACACACACACACACACACACACACACACACACACACACACACATATATATATATATATATATATATATATATATATATATATATATATATATATATATATATATATATATATATATATATATATATATATATATGTGTGTGTGTGTGTGTGTGTGTGTGTGCAATCCTTAAAGAATTTCCGCTTAATATGGGTTGTTATAAAGAAAACCTGGACAGTTATCATTTTTAGTTTAATCCAACAATTAATGAACACTTAAAATTGTGTGTGCGACACTTTTCTTACACTAGATATATATGGGAGATCATCTTTATAAAACATACATGTTCAAATGTTGATAATTTTGTTGAATGATATGTAATATACACGAATTGTAAGAGTAAACTCGTGCACAGTTCTGAACAAAAATTATATTCTCAGTTAAAAATGCAAGATATTTATTATTTATATCTCCGGAACACATACAAGCGACAGCGAATGTTAACACGTTATGCAATGTCCTCAGTGTTATTCGACAGTATATCATTAGTGTAATTTATTTTCTAAATTATTCTCAAATATGACATTAGCTGTGGTTGTAAGAATTTTGCAAACTCTCTTTGAAACCTGAAAATACGTTGTTGAAAAATTAATCAGTGCCAAGGTATTATACGTACTTGACTTAACTTCATATTGATAATGCACTTAAGCAAAACTTTTATTGTTGCAGTCCCTGGTCACACCACTCCTTTCTCATTTTCAATGAAAACTCTCCCCCCCCCCTTCTCTCTCTCTCTCTCTCTCTCTCTCTCTCTCTCTCTCTCTCTCTCTCTCTCTCTCTCATAGGCCTTTGGTTTTAGAATTATACTATATCACTGAAACCTTTTTTTCCGTAGGGTTATGGTATATCTTTGTGGTTTTTGTTATTATTATCATCCATCATCGTAATCATCATCATGGCATTTTTCTTTGTTACATATGCCACTGTCACTTCTTTTCAGCTTTACTCCTTTTGCTTGGCAAAAGTTGTTATACTTATTTTCATACAAACACTGAGCATACAGGCCCTAACTGCCACCTCCAGCAGCCAGATAACGTGCCTGACAGTCCAAGAAGACAATTCGTAGATATCCTCCATTATTATTTTTATTATTTTTCTTATTCTATACAGATATATGTCCGATGATCTTTGAACAGTTTGTCTTTGTATAAATGTGAATAATTAACCCGTTTTAATGGTGAAGCAATGAAAACACTGAATTTTGCACATGGTACTTGGCCGACAAACGTGGATAGTAAAAATTGCAGAAAACAGCTTAGGGCTAGCGACCTCATCCCAAAAGGCAAACCAAGAATCGGAAGTAAAAGACCTTAATCCGTCCTCATGCCGGCAAGTCCCCCTGCTGTAAGGCGTAATAGGAAATAAGAGGCTTGGTGTAGACTCAGGACTCGGTTTAGTATACTAAACTGAGACGATACAATGTATCGTTTGTGTTTTTTTCGTATGTTAAATAATATTTTCCTCACTACATCTTCGCTATATCACTGTAAATCAACGCGCCATCTTAAATTTCAAACAGCATCCAAGGAACTCCTGAAAGGAAAGATTTCTATAAAAAGGGAAGACATACTATAATGATAATTCAGAGACGAGGGAATGTTTTCCTTGGCGTGATCCTAAAGTCTAGAAGTCCTAAAAAGAAGTCTCGAACAGTCCTCGGTCTTCCCTCGAAAATGCCTTCTCTGCAAATTTTAAAATGGCAAAGCAGTCGTTTTATTTACGTTCCCTCTCTTAAATCTTTCTCTTTTGATCTCCTTCCTCCTATGTCTTTCTCCTCCTCTTCCCTCGGAACTGAGGGAGTGACTCAAAAAAAAAATCATAAACGAAAAAATTAACTCCGGGTAAAATTTTGGGGAAAAAGCGAAAGGATAAAAAAAGAAATCCGAGCGATATGAAATCGTCATAACTGGAGGGAAAAGGGAAGGGTTCTAGTCTCTATTTCATTCCAAACGTTAGGCGTTCATTATTTCCAGATGCTTCTTTCGAAGGAAACGAGTTCCCAGGTTCGTCCGGCCACTTGCCTAAAGGCGATTTACATTTCCCGCAGAGATTACGAACGCCAATTAAAACACGAGCTGGCATTGCTCGACTCCTTCGGTGAATTCGAAGTCTCTTTGCAACGATCACTTGTCCGTGAAATGTTAACGTAACCGGAGGTGTACTGGACATGCTCAATTTTTTTAATTTTTTTTATTTTTATTTATTTATTTATTTTTTTATCACTGACATGCTCCAGTGAAGCGAATCAGGTCGAGACGCCGCGCTGGGAAGCAGGTCCACGAGACCATTTTTCTTGTTTAGAGAGAACAGCCGCAGTTCAGAAAACGAACATGAAAGCTTTTAACGAGGTAAATGAAAGATAAATGCCTTTTAAACTAAACAAAATTAATATATAAAAAGGGGGTATAACCATGATGGGCCCATCGATTAGTAAATCTAAATCAAATCGTGGCATCCGTTAGAAATTTGAACCGGATATGATAAATGGTTACGTTTACTCTTAAATCAATTTACAAGGTCTTTAACACATAAATATTACGCATTTTTCAATTGTTAGTATGCCTGATTTCAGAGTAAATGTATTATGAGTGTCGGTATTCCTCAACCATTTCAGACACTTCGTACACAAAAGGATGTCGTATATTTCATGACATCGATTCAGTATTCCTTTCTTAACTGCAGATGCTGAGTGTAAATTACTTGACTGTATTCAGATGTCGATTTAGTAAGCTTCAGGAAGGAATTTTTTTGTGTTAAATGCATTGAAAGGTAATTTTGCTCAACTTTTATTGTAGTAATTTCTATTTTGGCAAATTTCCTTTATATATATATATATATATATATATATATATATATATATATATATATATATATATATATATATATATATATATATATATATATATATATATATATATATATATATATATATATATATATATATATATATATATATATATATATATATATATATATATATATATATATATATATATATATATATATATATATATATATATATATATATATATATATATATATATATATATATATATATATATATATATATATATATATATATATATATAATATATATATATATATATATATGTGTGTGTGTGTGTGTGTGTGTGTGTGTGTGTGTGTGTGTGTGTGGGCATATATGATTATTATCACTTTTGTACGTGATTCATTTATCTCATATTACCACAGGCGAAAAATAAGACCAGTTTCGACTTTATTTCCAAGCCATTGACAAAGGGCTGATACAGAGTATAAGAAGTCACAAATATATATACTACAGGAACAGTACCGATGAACATACACAAGCGTTAGAGACTACGTATCCACCCACTGGCCGGTGTCGAGGTAGGAGTGGCCTTCCAAACTCATTTGGCTAAAAATCACAATATACTCTCAGGGGACAATACTGAAAAACATACCGACCTTAGCCGACCTCACATCCACACCTGATAGGTGTCAGGGAGGCGGAGTTTGGGAACTCATTAGCACTACAGCCCTGTACTGTGTTTACAAATATGATAATCCTATATTCATACATCTCTACTGCCTGCCTTAAAATTTAAACAATTTAGAAGATGTAAATAACTTTTTTGTCAAGTTAAATCAATTAGTACCATCAATTAAATTCACTATGGAAATGGAAAATGATGGGTGCTTACCCTATTTGGATGTCCTCAAACGAAGAAATAGTAGTGGGTTTAAGTACAGTGTGTATAGAAAACCCACTAATATTTCTTCCTTTGTGCATTTCTATTCTGAACAAAGCAATAAGGTTAAAAAATCATTGTTTTCATCTATGTTTTTAAGAGTATACCGGTATGTAGCCCTGAATTTATTGATGAGGAAATAGATAAGATTAGGAATGCAGGCAAGAGATTGAAATATCCTGACATTGTATTAAACAGTGCACTTGAAGCGGCAAAAAAGACAATGTATCAAAACCAAAAAGAACCTTACAACACAAGAAATTTGCTTGTACTGCCTTATAATAATAATATGAAAGATATCCCCCATCTTCTTAAGAATTTTGGTGTTAATGTCGCATTTAAGAACAATAAAACTATGAAAAATGTACTTATCAAGAACTCCCCTGACAATACTACAGGGTGTGTATATAAAATTCCATATAAGTCTTGTCACAACTTTTATATTGGCTAAACGGGGAAAACACTGGAAAAAAAGAATTGAACAGCATAAGAAATGTGTGAGATATGCACAGGGGAACAGTGGTATTTTTGTACATGTTAGTGAGAACAATCATGCTATCAACTGGGAAGGGGCAAAATGGATTGTATATTCTAATAATACACTGGAAAGAAACATCATAGAATCTAGCTTTATAAAAGAAAGTTACAACCATAATATGAATATCAGTCAAGGGATGTATAAACTTGATCCTTTAATATCAAAAGAAATTTGTAAATTGTTTAAATTTTAAGGCAGGCAGAAGAGATGTATGAATATAGGATTATCATATTTGTAAACACAGAACAGGGGCAGTAGTGCTAATGAGTTTCTAAACTCCGCCTTCTTGACACCTGTCAGGTGTAGATCTGAGGTCGCCTAAGGTCGGTATGTTTTTCAGTATTGTCCCCCTGAGAGTATAATGCGATTTTTAGCCAAATGAGTTTTGAAGGCCACCCCTATCTCGACACTGGCTGGTGGGTCGATACGTAGTCTCGAAAAGTTGTGTATGTTCTTCAGTACTGTTTCTATAGTGTATATATTTGTGATTTCTTATACTCTGTATCAGTCCTTCGTCCATGGCTTGGAAATAAAGTGGTAATGTGTGGTGTGATATATATGAATGTCTTTTCCTGTAATACCACAGTGTAATATGAATATAAGAAGGCCCATAAAACACTATTTAAACGTTGCAACCATATATTTCGGGCACTTTCTTCTGTGCCCCTGTTCACTGGTAGAATATGGACAGATGAAATGTTACAAGGGTATATATACAAAGCATATATGGGTGTGGCATTAAGACGGTATGCAGGGCAGGTGACCGTTTCCTAAGAAGGAGGAGAATAAACAATTCCCTAGTGGTTTTTGGACTCATTAACTCCCGTTTGGCGACGATTCTGGAGCTATCTTCTTCAGGAGGGGTCTGAGGATTAAAGCGTCAATGTCGTCCGATTTCCAATGTCCTCCTGACAAGTTCATATTGTTGGTTTTATTGATGATAGCAGATTCCAGCATCTTTCTTTTGTATGGACAGCTACTTTTGAAAACCAGCTCCACCCCACTCCAGTTTATGACATGTCCTGTGTTTCTGATATGTAGGAAAATCCCCGAACTCTCCAAAAGCGTAACACACTGATCTTTTGTGCTCTGTTATTCTTTGCGTAAGCGATCTACCTGTCTCTCCCACATAAATGTCATTACAATTGCTACACGGTACCTTGTTAACTCTGGTTTCTTCCCCTTTGTCATTTAAGTATACGTTAATGAGCGAACTCCCGATGAATTTGGGATAATGGAAAATGATGGGATTGTTAGACCTGAGTTGTTCGGTGGCTTTTTGAATGTTTTCGTCGTACGGAAGCTTTATTTTATTGTTGAAATCTATTTGTCTATTGTGAGTGGGACCTCTATAGTATATTTTATTCGCTTTGTTAATAGCCCTCTCGATAATGTGTGGTGGATAGAGCAGTTGCGTTAGGTGTTGGTGGATCGTGTTGAATTCTTTGTCTAGGTACCCATTTGAACATATCCTAAGTCCTCTGAGGAATAAGTTGCACCCTACCATGATCTTCATGGAGACGTCGTGGTAGCTTAAGAAATGAATGTAGGAAACAGCGAAGGTGGGTTTTCTATATACTGTAAATGCATATCTGTTCTGTTCTCTTATGATCAGTACATCTAGGAACGGCAGTTTTCCCTCCTTTTCTCATTCTGTTTTAAATTTTATGGTTGGAACTAGCGAATTTAGCCTATTAAAAAATTCGCTAGTTCCGACCATAAAATTTAAAATGGAATGGGAAAAGGAGGGAAAACTGCCGTTCCTAGATGTACTGATCATAAGAGAACAGAACAGGTATGCATTTACAGTATATAGAAAATCCACCTTCGCTGTTTCCTACATTCATTTCTTAAGCTACCACGACGCCTCCGTAAAGATCATGGTAGGGT
>JANJGK010005903.1:2500-25000 GCA_039081455.1 Macrobrachium rosenbergii
TCGCACGTAGCCATATTATGACTATTTATCACATCACCGTGATTCATATACAATCAGAAAGCTACAAACGTCCTTTAATATCCAATTCACTCTACCTCGGAAGTAATATATTTTCATATATGTTACCGAAGGGGAATTTTTAGTTGATAATAAGTCCACCGTCCCGTGGGGTCGAACCAGCGACGGACGAGGAATCAGGACTACAGTGACACACTAACCAGTCGGCCACAAGAGAGGTATAAGTGAATACCATCTCCCATCAACCCACCCGTCGAACTCAGGTGTTTTGCGTTTGGAGACGACATCCACCCACCTCTGCCATGTTGACCGTGTAGCGCGTTTGTCGCACATAGCCATATTATGACTATTTATCACATCACCGTGATTCATATACAATCAGAAAGCTACAAACGTCCTTTAATATCCAATTCACTCTACCTCGGAAGTAATATATTTTCATATATGTTACCGAAGGGGAATTTTTAGTTGATAATAAGTCCACCGTCCCGTGGGGTCGAACCAGCGACGGACGAGGAATCAGGACTACAGTGACGCACTAACCAGTCGGCCACAAGAGAGGTATAAGTGAATACCATCTCCCATCAACCCACAATCGAACTCAGGTGTTTTGCGTTTGGAGACGATATCCACCCACCTCTGCCATGTTGACAGTGTATTGCGTTTGGCGCACGTAGCCATATTATGACTATTTATCACATCACCGTGATTCATATACAAACAGAAAGCTACAAACGTCCTTTAATATCCAATTCACTCTACCTCGGAAGTAATATATTTTCATATATGTTACCGAAGGGGAATTTTTAGTTGATAATAAGTCCACCGTCCCGTGGGGTCGAACCAGCGACGGACGAGGAATCAGGACTACAGTGACACACTAACCAGTCGGCCACAAGAGAGGTATAAGTGAATACCATCTCCCATCAACCCACCCGTCGAACTCAGGTGTTTTGCGTTTGGAGACGATATCCACCCACCTCTGCCATGTTGACCGTGTAGTGCGTTTGTCGCACGTAGCCATATTATGACTATTTATCACATCACCGTGATTCATATACAATCAGAAAGCTACAAACGTCCTTTAATATCCAATTCACTCTACCTCGGAAGTAATATATTTTCATATATGTTACCGAAGGGGAATTTTTAGTTGATAATAAGTCCACCGTCCCGTGGGGTCGAACCAGCGACGGACGAGGAATCAGGACTACAGTGACACACTAACCAGTCGGCCACAAGAGAGGTATAAGTGAATATCATCTCCCATCAACCCACCCGTCGAACTCAGGTGTTTTGCCTTTGGAGACGATATCCGCCCACCTCTGCCATGTTGACCGTGTAGTGCGTTTGTCGCACGTAGCCATATTATGACTATTTATCACATCACCGTGATTCATATACAATCAGAAAGCTACAAACGTCCTTTAATATCCAATTCACTCTACCTCGGAAGTAATATATTTTCATATATGTTACCAAAGGGGAATTTTTAGTTGATAATAAGTCCACCGTCCCGTGGGGTCGAACCAGCGATGGACGAGGAATCAGGACTACAGTGACACACTAACCAGTCGGCCACAAGAGAGGTATAAGTGAATACCATCTCCCATCAACCCACCCGTCGAACTCAGGTGTTTTGCGTTTGGAGACGATATCCACCCACCTCTGCCATGTTGACCGTGTAGTGCGTTTGTCGCACGTAGCCATATTATGACTATTTATCACATCACCGTGATTCATATACAATCAGAAAGCTACAAACGTCCTTTAATATCCAATTCACTCTACCTCGGAAGTAATATATTTTCATATATGTTACCGAAGGGGTATTTTTAGTTGATAATAAGTCCACCGTCCCGTGGGGTCGAACCAGTGACGGACGAGGAATCAGGACTACAGTGACACACTAACCAGTCGGCCACAAGAGAGGTATAAGTGAATACCATCTCCCATCAACCCACCCGTCGAACTCAGGTGTTTTGCGTTTGGAGACGATATCCACCCACCTCTGCCATGTTGACCGTGTAGTGCGTTTGTCGCACGTAGCCATATTATGACTATTTATCACATCACTGTGATTCATATACAATCAGAAAGCTACAAACGTCCTTTAATATCCAATTCACTCTACCCCGGAAGTAATATATTTTCATATATGTTACCGAAGGGGAATTTTTAGTTGATAATAAGTCCACCGTCCCGTGGGGTCGAACCAGCGACAGACGAGGAATCAGGACTACAGTGACACACTAACCAGTCGGCCACAAGAGAGGTATAAGTGAATACCATCTCCCATCAACCCACTTATACCTCTCTTGTGGCCAACTGGTTAGTGTGTCACTGTAGTCCTGATTCCTCGTCCGTCGCTGGTTCGACCCCACGGGACGGTGGACTTATTATCAACTAAAAATTCTCCTTCGGTAACATATATGAAAATATATTACTTCCGAGGTAGAGTGAATTGGATATTAAAAGACGTTTGTAGCTTTCTGATTGTATATGAATCACGGTGATGTGATAAATAGTCATATATATATATATATATATATATATATATATATATATATATATATATATATATATATATACATATATTTATAAATATATAGTATATGTGTATATATATATACAGTATATATATATATATATATATATATATATATATATATATATATATATATATATATATATATAGTATATGTGTATATATATATACAGTATATATATATATATATATATATATATATATATATATATATATATATATATATATATATATATATATATATATATATATATATATATACTGATATATATATATATATATATATATATATATATATATATATATATATATATATATATATATATATATATATATATATATATATATATATATATATATATATATATATATATATATATATATATATATATATATATATATATATATATATACATACATATATATATACATATATATATATATATATATATATATATATATATATATATATATATATATATATATATATATATATATATATATATATATATATATATATATATATATATATATATGTATATATGTATATATGTATATATGTATATATGTATATATGTATATATGTATATATGTATATATGTATATATATATATATATATATATATATATATATATATATATATATATATATATATATATATATATATATATATATATATATATATATATTCCTCATTGGGCGGGTGGGTACCGTTCTCAGCTGACACACTGCTGGCCCTGCATTCGAATCTCCGACTGGCCAATGAAGAATAAGAGGAATTTATTTCTAGCTATCATGTGGTTCGGATTCCACAATAAGCTGTCGGTCCCGTTGCTAGGCAACCAATTGGTTCTTAGCCACGTAAAATAAATTTAATCCTTCGGGCCAGCCCTAGGAGAGGTGATAATCATCTTAGTGCTCTGGTTAAACTAAGGTATACTTATATATATATATATATATATATATATATATATATATATATATATATATATATATATATATATATATATATATTGTCATAAACTGGGAGTCTCGGTTGGGATGAGAATTGAACAAATCAGAAAATGGTGACTGCAAAGGGACCAATTGCATGCAGATTATGAACAAGGAAAAAGTTATTGGAAACTTACCTTAGGTTTTCCTGGACTTACAATTAAATAAGGAAGGTCGCCATTTGGTATTAGAATTCTTTTACAAATTTACAGGGGTTTATTTACAGAGACTTTAGCAATGAAACAAGGAGACAAACAAAACTACATGGTAGCCAATGGGCAGACTCATTAATTGGACACATAGAACAATAATGCAATGATTGGCAACAAGCAAGCTGATTAATAAGGGGGCCAATGTGCAATGCAATTATTCCAGTTACAATAAAAATGGTTTAGTCATGCCCCGATTACACTAAATAGACTCAGTTAGATGCTGCAAACAAATTCAACTCCAGGATGGGGAAAATAATTCATATAAAACTTGGCGGGGCCACAACGGATTTCAGGGATCGGACTGTGTCCAGGAATATTTTCAGGATTGCAATGCAGTCAGAGTTATCGGGCACAGAGCGCATGGATTGGTTGGTCTCTCCTGTAAGAGAGGTTCTAGGTTAGGAAAAACGGCACACACTGAAGGAAATTGAATTCCTTTATAAATGTTACACCTTCCACATGTTAACTATTAACCACTACGTAGCCCAGCAGATAATTATGATGAAATCATGTAGGCACAATATGGGAATCGTAACTGCGTGGGCCTTTAACAATGAACACGTGATCGCACTCACACAAAGAGTAAATTTAAACACTGGTATTGCTTAGCCTAAATGCCCTTAAGTTGCACGGGGAGAGGGACAAATGGATAATTATCACGGTATCTCTACTGAAATTCGAGGCACATTAATGGCGAGATATGGGAGGCTGGCAGGACTCGTAACAAAGGAAGATTGCTTTGTGGAGGAAGGAGTTAAAGTTTAGGGAAATGGGAAATTCAAGGGGGGTTTTAAGTGCAAGGGGAAGGGCTGGTTTACTGACCATTTGCAAGGTACGAACCTTGTCGGATAATTGCGGCGCCAACACTCGACATCAGCTATTTCTCAGCGATAGTTTCAACTAGATAAGCGGAGGAAATGGCAGAGCGTCCACCAAGGATGAAGGTGAGACTAGTTCTGCTTTTCAAAGCCAACGGAGTCTTGTAGGGGACTCATCCCTAGCCCGACATTCCTGCAAAACGTCAAGACAACCAGCAAAGAGGGCAGAGGAAAAGCATACTTAGATTTAAGTGCTTTAAGATTAAAATCCTACCTGGCCCCTAGCCTCAATATGCCTATTTGACCTTCCCCATACCTAAATGCTCCGACCTCACGTGATGGGGGTGAGAAGGGGGGATTTCATTGTTCCCCGGATCTAACGACGGCGGGGGGGGGGGGTGAAGGAAAGCCTACGCTAACGGCTTCGAGCTAGTTTGAACTATGCTGGTTTCTCCGTCACCCGCCACTTTGGCGCCTGTCAGCGCTAACTGAGACAAAAATTCATCACTAAGCTAACTAGATCACAGCTAAATAGGAGGGAGGAACGTAAATCCTTGATAGGTCCCCCCTTAAAAAAGGCCCTTCACACCTTTTCCGGTGTGAGGGTCTTAGCTACTTCCTCCCGACTGGCCCGTGACCCTACATAAGGTGGATTGTGGCTCTGCAACATCTAAAGGAACCTACCTAACTGCTAAGAGGGGTTCTAAATTGGCTAATGTACAGGCCTAACCTACCTAAGGGTATAGATACGGCTACTAACTGGCAATGATGATGGGAGAAATCTACGCCTAGACAAACGCACACGGTAAACACCTAACCTAACCTAACCTACTATCCCCACGACTCTGGCACTAAACGAACTGGCACTAATGAATGGCACGCGCTGAATTAGGATCGGCGCAATGCTTTACAATTAACACGCAAGAAATTGAAACTTGACTAACCTGAAGGGTGATTCACAATGTATGATTAAGTAATGGATCAGTTTGAGTGTAGAGTGGGTTGGATGGAGGTTAGTTGGAAAAGGGTTAGTAGTACAAAGGCCTAAGTGGTTAATGGTTAATGCTACGGGCTCAGAGGTCACACAAGCTACCTTCTCTGGGCAGGTGCCAGGATCGCTCTGAGATGGAAGTGGCACTGTGCCAACGGGCACGAGTGCCAAGAGGGCTTATGGCTCTGACTCTCTAAGTTAATTTCTTCTGGCCCTTCTTCTTCTTCGTGGGCCTCCAGGGTTTGGCTAGGCCATTCCTAGGGGGCGATGAGGATACTGACTCTGAAGAACGGCCAGGAGTGCCGTAGGAGCAGGATCAGTGGCAGCCTTAGGGGCTCCGGGCTGGTCTCCCACTTCGGCTGCAGCGACAACCGTCATGGGAAGAGAATCAGCGTCTGCGTCCTGACCGGACAGTTCCTGGTCGACCAGAAAAGAAGTAATGTCCAGGCCTGCCAGAGGGTCGTCCTCAGCAGGTGGAAGAGTGTGGGAAGAAGAAACATCAGGGGCCAGAGGTTCACACTGTGCGATGATCACGGTTGTGAGATTTGGTGGATCTCCTGTAGGAGGATCCGAGTCATGTTCTAGATCCGGCACTGTCACTAACTCAGGGCCGGGCACGGGAAGCACGCTTAGTGGGAGCATCCAGCCAAGATAGGCGGAGCTTGGCACTGACAAGTGCTTGCAAGTGGCACTGGCAGCAAATTGGTGTCAGACAAAGCTGAAGGGGGACCCGGGGGATCAAGACCCTTTGGTGTCCCGGGCGTGATTTGGGACAGCGATTCCTGTCTTGGTGAGAGGGCTGGGCCTCTCGGTTCAGTGGAGTTGGCCGCTGCGGCTAGCCTACTGGGGCACTTTGACCATCTCTCAGAGTTGTCCCTTACGTTGCAGGTCCTGCAGCGGTAATTTGTGAGATCCCTTCGTGAGGAGGGAGTAATGCGTTGGTGGCCATCCGGTCGCAAGACCTGAGGACTAGGCCTGGAATGTGAATGTGGTGGATTAGGTTCGGTTGCTTTTAAGCGAATGGAAGGTTTGGCTGACGGTGGCACAGCTGTCACAAAGGCTATGTCCCTATCCGAAGAAGTTGCGATGGATGTGCTGGTGGAAGCAGTCAGGCAACAGAGTGGTGTGGGGGTGGGACATCCCCAGAGGATGTTTCGAACAAGCAGGAACTCCACTCCGTGCCTAATTCGCTTGACAACGCCAAGACGGTGCACTTTGTTGCTCCAAGGGGCGATCACCCTGAACTCAACTGTGGGGACTGTCAGGGACTGTTCGTCCACCCAGGTCACGGTCCACTTAGTGTGCTCCTCTACCTTGGCACTGGCTGGCACTTGGACCCGATCGATCAGACTAATGTCTGAGCCAGTATCGGCAGTAGTTGGCAGGTGCACTGGGGGGCTGGAACCATCCAGAGAAGCCACTGAGATGGACTGTGTCCAGACCCTCACAGGGTGAGTTCTCTCCGGCGGCTCAGCTAAGGAGGCGGTGGCATTGATCATGTTAACGTGCCTGGGCGTGACCACATGTTTTGGGCATGCAGGATACCCGGCAGAAGAGTGTCCTGAAGCTCCACAGTCTCGGCAGGGGCCTCGGTGATATGCTGATTTCCCGGCAGTGACGGTGTGCTGGGAAGACGGTGTTGAATTAGGTGGAGAGGAGGACAGACGGTTGTTGGTAGGCTGCCGAGGGTTGTTGCCCTGCTGGTTGCTATCTTTGTAGCGGCAATCTGCTTCGGCATGGCCATACCTTTTACAGATGGGGCACAGAGGTTTGTTAGACGGGCCGTTCCGTGAGCGATTGAGGCCCGAGAGGTGTCCGGGTGGTACTATTTTGCACTGCAAGGTGCCATGGGAAGGACAGTATGTCTCCCAGGCATCAGCTAAGCGGCAGGCTTCCTTGAGGGTGGCTAGCTGCTTATCATTAAGATACACAGCCAGCGGCCCGGGCGCACACTGGAAGTGGTCCTCCAGCATGGTCCGGTTGAACAAATCCTCAAAGGTGTCGCACTGCATAGACTAACCAGCAGGTCCCAGCTTGGGTCTTGTGACAGGCCCATTCTGTCCAGGACCAGCCGACGTTCTTAGCCATACCTCTGAATCATTGTCTCCACCTCTCAGGGGTGATTTCATACGCCTTAGCGATAGCCTCATGGACAGCAGCCATGTCCCCTCGTTGATCTCTTTCCAGGGCTTGGTGAGCAGCCTTAGCCTTCCCGTCTAGGTTCTTGGTAAGCAGTAAGGCCCTCTCAGCCAGGCTGACGTCATAGGTCTCGAAGAGGAATTCGATCTCTTCGAGCCATTGTTCCGGCTCGTCTTCAGTCCATTTTCCCACAAGGTTATTGACTGCCGACAGAGAGGTATTCAGGGCAGATGGAGTGGGGCTAGAGGCTTGTTGTGCTGGTAAAGCTTCTGCACTTTCCTTCTTGGCTCTTTCCAACTCGAGCTCCCTGTCTTTGAGGGCTAGTTCATGCTGTCTTCTCCGCTTTTCTCTGTCTTCTTCTCTCCGCTGCTCGGCTTCTTGCTGCCTTCTCCGTTCCTCTCTTTCTTCTTCTCTCCGCTGCTTGGCTTCTTGCTGTCTTTGTTCTTCTTCATACTTTCTCTTCTCAGCAATCTGTTCCTTTACAAATCTTTGAAGGGCCTGGCCAGAAAGACCGTCCTCCTTCTCTATATTCCTAAAATATTGGTGCTCCTCGGTTGACATGTTGCTGATGGGGAAGGGGTGCTGAGTGAGTGAACTGGGTGTTCCCGGAGGAAAAGGTTTGTGACGATGAGGATGTGTCCTTAGAGTATTGCCACTTCAGTGAGTGACACCTTTGTATGAGGTGGCATGGTGGTGGAGTGTGCCGTGCGAAGGTCACACTAGGGGAAAGCGTTCCTGAAGGAAGTCTGAGTCCTTATGGATGGATACGCTAGTAAATGGAGTGCTCCTGAAGGCTCTATGGTCCTTATGGGCGGATGCACTGTTAATGAGGTGTTCCTTATGGGCGGAAACACTGGTTGTATGGAACTCTGTTTCTTCAATACAGGTGCAATGGCTTATAAGAGGTTACTTTGGTTGGGTGGCACTGTGGTGCCGGTGCGCTCCGTGGAGCAATGCAAAATGTCAGTGCATGAATTGGCACTGAAGGTGAGGTACTCTGCCTGAGCAGAAGGTAAGTAGGGAGTAAAAGGGAAATAAGAGACTCCAGCAGAAGGGAAGAGGAAAGGAAAGTGAAAGAAGAAAGTTAAGTGCTTCAGTGATTGGGTGCTTAGCAGTGCCGCAGATTAGTGGCACTGAGAGAAATGGAAACTGGATGTGACACGAGTGGGTAGCTAGTTATGAGAACTAGAGGGCGTTGCCTGACATGAGGACAGGTAGGCTATGAGAGAGGCACACAATGTGGTAAGATACCCCACTCCCTGCACTCCGGTTGGAACATGCGTAACGAGATATATATATATATATATATATATATATATATATATATATATATATATATATATATATATATATATATATATATATATATATTTATATACATTCGCTTTACAGCGTACGTTAAATGATCTGGGCTGAAGCACTCTAAAAGGAAAAAGCTGTTATGCTCGATTAATCACTAAACACAAGTGCTCAGAAATTATGCACTGTGTATATGATAAAATTTAATGGGTAATGAATTTGAAATTCCAGCGGACGTATTAAGAGAATTCTTTGTAACTGCTTTTATGATTGGTGGGCTGGTTCCCAAACTCGTAAATAAATTATGTTGGTCCCGTGTTAAAATGAAAGGATACGCGAGGGAAAAGAAGGAAAAAAAATCTCTCTCTCTCTCTCTCTCTCTCTCTCTGAGCGTTGTGTAATGGAACTTATTTGTTATGAAATCACTTTACCTTGCGCTTAAGCGAAAATAAATTTTGGTTGCGAAATTACGTTAAGTTAAAGTTTCTTTAAGTATTTATGGAATTGCTACTGTCTCGCACGCATCAAAAAGCTGTGGTATGGTACGCAAGGGTGTTTCAAATTGTTTCACAAGGTTTCCCGGGTTATGTTAAGCACACAAGGAGGAGGCTCGTTCCATGAACGAACGTTGTGGGACTTCCGCGCTCGTGGCAACAGCTGATCAAGTAGGGAATGAAATGGAATTGAAAGGAAAACGCTCCTTCTTCAGTAATTCGGGGTTTGGATGAGAAGATGAATCTTTTAACCCTAAACCATCAACAATGTCTTTACTTTAAGTTACTTTAATATAAGCTGGGAGGGTCGTTAAATAACTACGTTCGGATGGTTTTGATTTCTCCAACACTGGGACATTGTTGTTGTATTGTATTAAGCCAACTCTTGTGTTGGCACGGGCCTTTCCTTTGTTTGGCCCGTACACTGGGACATTCACACACGCGCCATTTTGAACATCACGTTTCTCGCTAGCCGTGTAAATGCCAGATATTGCTACACGGTGTCCTGTAAGCTACTGGTTATCTCAAAATTTATCACTGACCAAGAAATGTACATTTTCTTTGCCGTAAATATTCCGAAATAAACTCCTAGCTACTGGTCCTAGCTTACACATGCAAAATTCCCTAACTACACACCCCCTAATTCTTAAGTGGCAACCTCACACCCTGTCCTACACTTTGGAATTTTTTTGCGGGTAGACACTTCGCGCTTCCCTAGCTGTTTTCGCTAATATAAAAACCTATACGTTCCCCTGTGTTATGAACGCTTGTACTGATACGAGAATTGTTGCGTTTCTTTAAAGAAATATTAATATCACTTCTCTTATTTCCTTAATAATAGAAACATGCACATACCCTGTTTACCAACGTTCTCTGCTCCGATCGCTCCCGTGCCCTTTGAATAATGAAATGATTACCGTAAATTGAAAATAATTGATTTTATATATTCCTGGTTTTTTCCTAGTCTAGCTTAATAGCGAGGCTAATTTACGCTAATATGACTAGTCCTGGCAATATGTCGTCACTGTAATAAACTGGGAGTCTTGGTTGGGATGAGAATTGAACAAATCGGAAAATGGTGACTGCAAAGGGACCAATTACGCCCAGATTATGAACAAAGGAAAAGTTATTGGAAACTTACCTTAGATTTTCCTGGATTTACAATTAAAGGAGGAAGGTCGCCATTTGGAATTAGAATTCTTTTACAAATTTACAGGGGTTTATTTACAGAGACTTTAGCAATGAAACAAGGAGACAAACAAAACGACATGGTAGCCAATGGGCAGACTCATTAATTGGACACATAGAACAATAATGCAATGATTGGCAACAAGCAAGCTGATTAATAAGGGGGCCAATGAGCAATACAATTATTCCAGTTACAATAAAAATGGTTTAGTCATGCCCCGATTACACTAGATAGTCTCGGTTAGATGCTGCAAACAGATTCAACTCCAGGATGGGGAAAATAATTCATATAAAACTTGGCGGGGCCACAACGGATTTCAGGGATCGGACTGTGTCCAGGAATATTTTCAGGATTGCAATGCAGTCAGACTTATCGGGCACAGCGTGCACGGATTGGTTGGTCTCTCCTGTAAGAGAGGTTCTAGGTTAGGAAAAACGGCACACACTGAAGGAAATTGAATTCCCTTATAAATGTTACACCTTTCACATGTTAACTATTAACCACTACGTAGCCCAGCAGATAATTATGATGAAATCACGTAGGCACAATATGGGAATCGTAACTGCGTGGGCCTTTAACAATGAACACGTGATCGCACTCACACAAAGAGTAAATTTAAACACTGGTATTGCTTAGCCTAAATGCCCTTAAGTTGCACGGGGAGAGGGACAAATGGATAATTATCACGGGATCTCTACTGAAATTCGAGGCACATTAATGGCGAGATATGGGAGGCTGGCAGGACTCGTAACAAAGGAAGATTGCTTTGTGGAGGAAGGAGTTAAAGTTTAGAGAAATGGGAAATTCAAGGGGGGTTTTAAGTGCAAGGGGAAGGGCTGGTTTACTGACTATTTGCAAGGTACGAACCTTGTCGGATAATTGCGGCGCCAACACTCGACATCAGCTATTTCTCAGCGATAGTTTCAACTAGATAAGCGGAGGAAATGGCGGAGCGTCCGCCAAGGTTGAAGGTGAGACTAGTTCTGCTTTTCAAAGCCACCGGCGTCTTGTAGGGGACTCATCCCTAGCCCGACATCCCTGCAAAACGTCAAGACAACCAGCAAAGAGGGCAGAGGAAAAGCATACTTAGAGTTAAGTGCTTTAAGATTAAAATCCTACCTGGCCCCTAGCCTCAATATGCCTATTTGACCTTCCCCACACCTAAATGCTTCCACCTCACGTGATGGGGGTGAGAAGGGGGGGTTTTCATTGTTCCCCGGATCGAACGACTTTGGGGGTGAGGTGAAGGAAAGCCTTTGCTAACGGCTTCGAGCCAGTTTGAACTATGCTGGTTTCTCCGTCCCCTGCCACTTTGGCGCATGACAATGCTAACTGAGACAAAAATTCATCACTAAGCTAACTAGATCGCAGCTAAATAGGAGGGAGGAACGTAAATCCTTGATAATATATATATATATATATATATATATATATATATATATATATATATATATACACATATACGGTATATATATACAGTATATATATATAACCGTTCTCATTTTGGGATACAGCTGTATTCGTCGAGCCTTGCATACGAGAATTTAGATTTTCACACTTTCTTAGCAAAACAAACAATATTCCCATGATATCGATCTACAAGCAATTTATTACGTCGGTCGAATGTCTACCAATTTAATTCATGAAGTGCTCAAAAACCAATTTATTTGCAACGTATTGCATCACGCTATACAGACAAAATAATTCAAGACTTCCTCTAAAATCTTTAAATGAGTGTTTAAGACTCAGTGGACATATTCTTTCACTTGTAGAATCAAACAGTTGACTGATTAATGTATGAAAATCTCTACAAAGCCAATTATTTGGGTACTTTCAGCCACTCAGTGCTTCAGACAGTGAAGAGAGAGGGAGTTGGAGTGGTTGGACAGCAAGATTGAAGCGAGCAAGCAGAATGAAAGCAAAATAAAATGCTAAAATGTGTGGGTGCAGCTAGGGGCCTTAGGGACGCCACAAACAACCTTTAGCACTGGCTATAGTACACCATGTAATTGCTGGGAATGCCTACTTACTTAGACGTTGTGATGTTCTCTGTTGATTTTGATAAGTTGTGTAGAGCAGGCTTCAGTGCCAAGGTGGGGCATGTGAATGGCCTGGAAGTTGCAGTGATGCCTGGAAAATAAATGAAGGTCAGAAAACAGTGGGGAATCTTGTTGTGTGACAATAACACGTTTTATTCTTGTACTAAACTTCCATGTAACACAATAGGCGTAAAATAATAGCAGTAATTAAGACCAAAATTTTAATAATAATAATAATAATAATAATAATAATAATAATAATAATAATAATAATAATAATAATAATAATAATAATAATAATAATAATAAATGTAGGTAGAAGACCTTCTTTTATGCAGGTAGTGTTGAACGTGATAACTGCATCAGCTATCACTGTTAGTTTATATATATATATATATATATATATATATATATATATATATATATATATATATATATATATATATATATATATGTATATATATATATATATATATATATATATATATATATATATATATATATATATATATATATATAATCAGAAAGCTACAAACGTCCTTTAATATCCAATTCGCTCTACCTCGGAAATAATATATTTTCATATATGTTACCGAAGGGGAATTTTTTAGTTGATAATAAGTCCACCGTCCCGTGGGGTCGAACCAGCGACGGACGAGGACTCAGGATTACAGGGACGCACTAACCCATTTGGCCAAATGGGTAAATGCGTCCCTGTAGTCCTGAGTCCTCGTCTGTCGCTGGTTCGACCCCACGGGACGGTGGACTTATTATCAACTAAAAAATTCCCCTTCGGTAACATATATGAAAATATATTATTTCCGAGGTAGAGCGAATTGGATATTAAAGGACGTTTGTAGCTTTCTGATTGTATATGAATCACGGTGATGTGATAAATAGTCATATATATATATATATATATATATATATATATATATATATATATATATATATATATATATATATATATATATATATATATATATATATATATATATATATATATATATATATATATATATATATATATATATATATATATATATATATATATATATATATATATATATATATATATAGTTTCCTCTATCTTTCTGATAATTGTTTTTCAAGATCACTACATCCTACCAGCAATTGAATGATGTTTGTCAGTCTTTGGATAGGAGAGCAGTTGCAAACTGGAGCAGTTTTATTCTATAACAACAAACTGTAACAGTTACAGAGTAACTATAGTTACAAAGTAACTACACTGGTAACTGAAACTAGGTGGCCTAGACCAATACTACGGAAGATTGTCCTCCAGTACAAGAAAATCCCTACGGAATTTGCACGCCATATTTCAGTTACCACCTAAGCCCTTGCCAGTTCCTGGAAGAATGTATACAGTAGTAACCTCGAAAAGCTACTATTATGAAGAGAAAATTCTATTTGACTGAATGTAGCTGATGCCGCTAATAATAATAATAATAATAATAATAATAATAATAATAATAATAATAATAATAATAATAATAATAATAATAATAATAATAATATTCATATGGAACAAACCCACAAAAGGGACCATTGACTGGAAATTCAAGCTTACAAATAATAATAATAATAATAATAATAATAATAAATAATAATAATAATAATAATAATAATATTAATAATAATAATAATAATAATATTCAGAAGATAAACCCTATTCATGGGGAGCAAGCCCACAAAAGGGACCTTTGACTGGAAATTCAAGCTTCCAAATAATAATAATAATAATAATAATAATAATAATAATAATAATAATAATAATAATAATAATAATAATAATAATAATAATAATGAGAGGTAGGCAGGGCTTAATGCCTTTTTTTAAATCCTATAATGGGAACCTCCTGTCATTATACAATCTAATATTCCATTATCTCTCCATTTTTCCCTTCCAAATATTCCTTAGGCTTAGTCAGTGTTGGTTGAATTGCTGTGCGTTTTTGTAAATTTCCTTGTGCTTTCCTTCAATAAACCTTTAAGCCTATTTCCTAATTCAGTATACCTGTAATATGTTCATTGTGGTCTATTAAACTTGATATTTATGGGGTAAAATACAATACAATTAAAGTATATCCCACCATGGCGACATATGAAAGGCCATTTTCTTTAAATCCCATCTACCTGCTCGTTTTCCTTTTGATATTCTAAGAACACGAGTTCATAGGAGCGATAATAAGGTTCCTGTCCATGGCCTTTATTTCTATCGGAGGATACAGCCAACTGCTGCATCTCAGGAAATAACGTTTTATTCATGATATCCAGAACAGGGTAAAATGAAGAAGAAAAATAACCGTAGTAACTGATGTAACGACATTATGTGAATCTGCTAAGTGACTATTTTTTCGGTTTTATAATTCTTTACCCCTTTTTCTTCTCGATGAGATTTACTTTGGTGCATTCACGTAAATTTTCACCCTTAGGTAAAATATTAAAAAAACTGAAAGCTTAAAATCTAAAGTGAATATACATGGCAAAAGATTCAATGATAAAAAAATAAATGAGTGAAAGCCTACCCAAAGACCGTAACTGATGTAACCCCATTTTCTGTGGATCTCATCCTCACTGACAGAGTCCTTGTCCAGGCTTCGTATAATCAGGAGTTGATAGGAATAATAAGATTCCTACTTATAACCTGTATTCCTATAACAGGAACCTATTATCTGTATCTTTATAAATGCCATTTCCCTTACAATATCAACGGCAAGGTTAAAAGAAATAAAAAAGAAAATAATTATAACACAGTCTGTCAATGGATGGCACTTACCCGGAGCCACTTAAAAATTTTCTCTCTTATTTTGAAAATACCACATAACACTCATGATTTTATTGATCAGTGTCACCACAGCAGATTCATATACCCTATCGTTACGTTTTACTGAATCACTAGCTCTAATTCAATGGAATTTTACGACAACATAAGCAGTTACAGAGACATTTGCTTACCAACGCTCCTACCTTTGAACTAAAGACACTTGAAACTGTATACGCACTTTTAAGTTTTCTTAGGCTTACGTTTAAAATGTTCTTTTGTCAGGTTAAAATAACCTCAATGCTCACGTTAGATTTCACTATTGGCAGCATTAGGTCTAAAATAATTGTTCAGGTGGTCCAAATTAAGGCCCATTGGTTATGCTTAGGTATAATTCAGGGCAATCAGGTGTCACGAAGGTTGGCCTAGGCCTAGTTATGTCACAGTATGCAATCTACTCCCTTTTGTACAGTGCTGAAACTCCACATATTATTATATTATATATTATATTATATTATATTATATCACTTAGGATACCATGAAATGACATTTGGCCTGCTATGACAACTGAGATTGTAAAGTCCCCGCTCAACGCGTTCTCTGTAATGAACATCCCGTTTTCTACGGTGCCTTCACATTCGACCTGGGGTCGGACGAACACAAATTATTATCATTATTATGAATTGTATATTTTATTGTCTGTTCAAGTGACCATGCATTAAGTATATGTAACAGAATATTTTTATATCAGACCAGACATTGTTAATCATTATGTTTTCTGTATGTGCCTGTCCTGTTTTTTGTAGAGAAATAGTTTGACCTCAGGTCACCTGTAAATCTTTGTACCCGTGGTCTCTGCGTTATATGCAGACGTCTGCACGCCGCTTTATAAGCGGGTGACTTCATCAATAAACCACAGGAACACACTACAGAACAATCTCAAAATCCTTCAATGGAACATGAACAGTGCCAACACAAAATATGCCCTCCTGCAATCACAAGTGCTATCAAAAGGGCATGATATCATCCTCCTACAAGAAACTCTAGTAAGAAAAACCGCCAAATACACATTCCCGGGATATACAGTGTACAAGACCCCTCACACAAATAAAAACAGAGGGCTAATCACGCTTATTAGAGCAACAATTCCCTCCGAACAAACAAGAAATATAGACTGTGGTCAAGGGATAGAAACGCTAAGTGTCCTTATAAGACTAGCAAATACCTCTCTAATTGTACACAACACATACAAGGGCCATAACAAAACCTTTGCAGGAGAAAACCTTTTCAGTGCAGCCACCAGAGAAAACACCTTCTTCGTGGGAGATTTTAATGCCCATCACCCGTGCCTACGCCCACAGCAACATACAAATGCAGCAGGCAGACACATAAATCTGCTAATGGAAGAATTTCCTGAAGTCAAGCTGCTAAACGATATCAACGAAGCAACACACCTCCAAGGCGGAAGGCTAGACCTAAGCTTCATATCCAAAAATCTGCAGGAAAACTGCACATGGAAATTGCACCCAATATTGGCTAGTGATCACTTTGCAACAGAAACTAACATAAGGATAACAAAAATACTTCCACCACCACCTCCTCCAGCAGGTTGGAGACCAGATCTGGCCAACTGGTCAGTGTTTGAAAACCATAAGACCAGTTGGGCGACACAATACATACGAGACCCGGCCCAAAACATGAACCAACTGCAAGAGGACTTTATAAAGAGCCTACACAGTGCAGCAAATGCTTCCATGCCAAAGAGAACCTTTGGTACAAACAAAACCCCCCACAAAGACAGCTGGTACTACAACTCAAGAATCAAAGAAATGAATTCGAGAGTTAACAGGACAAGGAAGCTCTTCAGGGAACAACCCACAGATGAACTACATGCTGTCTTAAGGGATGTAATGAACCATGCAACCCAAACAGCCAGAGAAGTAAAGCAGGAAACCTGGCTGATGTGGTGCTCTCAGATGACCCGTCTAACGCCAATTGCGAAAACATGGTGGTGGTTCAACAAGGTATCAGGAAAGATCAGACCACCACAAGCACATCATCCCAACCAACAGGCAGAAGCGAACAGAGTTGCGAACATTTTGCAGACAGGACCAAAACGGCACATCTGCCACCAGCCACAAGGGAAAGGCAGGTGACACTAGATCCAGGGAGATGGCTAGTTATCAACACAGCGTGCAATGAGCCTGGCGACACTGACACCCCATTCACAATGAATGAGCTGAACAAAGCCCTCCAAAAATGAAAAAAACACAGCCCCAGGATCAGACATGATCACATACAGCATGCTGAAAAATATGGGCACAGCAGCCAAGGAAGTACATCTCCACATAATCAACTAATCAACAGAACGTACACTGAGCAAATCAGACCCACACAATGGAATCAACAAATCACACAGCTAATTCCCAAACCCAAGGAACCAAACTCCTACCGGCCCATCTCTCTCATCAGTTGCACAGAAAAGACTGCAGAGAGAATGGTACTAAACGGACTCCTATGGAAAACAAGACCACTACATCATCAACTCTATGGTTACAAAGAAGGAATAGGCACACAAGAATGCCTAGCAGATGTAATGGCAACAATTAACAACAGAAAATCAATTGTAGTTTTTCTCGATCTAGAAAAAGCCTACGAACTAGCCAGCGCAGCCGTCATCCTTGCAACCTTGGTGAACAAAAGAGTTAAGAGTAACCTGTTGGCATGGGCCAAAGGATACATGCAAAACAGACAAGCCAGAGTCACCTTCCAAGGAGCAAGCTCAGATTTTCTCAACTTAGAAAATGGAACACCACAGGGAGGAATACTTAGCCCCTTCCTCTTCAATGTACTGATGGAAAATGTAGCCACAATCACCCTCCCAGAGGGAGTGGAAATTTTCTTATATGCAGACGATGTGTGCTTAGTGAGCACACACAGGTACAGATCCTACCAAAATATGCAAAATGCAGTAACACAAATTGAAAATAGCTTTACAGATCTTGGTCTAAAAATCAATACAGCAAAAACCAAAGCAATGGCAACTAAACATGATCTAAACCCAAACGAAATACAACTCATGGGTGAACCCATTGAATGGGTAGAAAACTTTGTTTACCTAGGAGTAAATATCAACAAACAACTCTCTCCATGTAAAGAAATAGAAATACTCAAGCAAAACATCAAATGCAGGCACAATGCCATGAGAAGAATCACCTCTCTAAAACAAGGAGCACTATACCATGCCCTCAGAACCTTCTACATACAGACAATAAGGTCAACTGTTGAGTATGCAGCACCTGTCCTTACTCGCCTCACAAACACAGAACAAAAAAAGCTTTGAGGTAATCCAGAACAATGCCTTAAGACTCATCACAGGTGCACCCATGTGGACTAACTTGTGTGTCTTGAGAAACGAGACACATTTACAATCACTAACTCACAGAATAGATCAGAGAAACATATCCATACTGCTAAAAACCTTGAAAGGTAGCAGGAACTGCCCACTCAAGAGAGAAATCAAGAAAAACATTGAGCTTCATGAGGAACTAGAACCCACAAGACATATGCTGGCGACCTCCTAGCAGCTTTAAGGAGAGTAGAAATGCAAAATCAAGCTGCCGCAATCAAGGAAGACACGCCAATCACAGAGTACAAAGAACAAGCACCCTGGGAGCCTGAACTATTCAAAATAAAATTTACGATCCTCCCTGCAAGCAAAGAAGCATGCACTGCTCAACAGCTAAGGCTCGCAACCCAACAGGCAATCAGGAAAACTGCAGCCACAAATGAATATTTTACGGATGGATCAATAGATCTCAGCATCCCGGCAGCAGCAGGTGGGGTCCACTCAACAACCCTCAAAGGATGCTGGAGGCTCTCTGACAATGCCTCCACTCTACAGACTGAACTAATTGCCATTACAAAAGCTCTAGAAGACTCAGCATAGGCAGGGAAACACAACAATTCATACTAACTCAAAAGGAGCAATACAGGCTATAACAAAAGGAAAAGCAAAAGAAAACACCAGACTTCTATCAAGCATATGGGCAACCGCAAGCCTCCATCAAAACAGGAACAGGCAAATAACACTAAACTGAATTCCGAGCCATGTGGGAATCCATGAAAACAAAAAAGCAGATTCTTTAGCAACAAGTGGGTTACTACACAGCAACATTAGTATCAAAATCACCCCCTCGCTCACACAACTGAAAAACAAGGCAGCAGCACACTGCCAACTGCAGGAAGAAAGCAAAGTCAGAAGAGCTGTTTTCGGTGGCTCAAAAACCGCCAAATGGTACATGGACACCATAAACCTAAAACCACACAATATAACAAAAGACATGTCACGGCCCCTAGCAGTCATAATCCATCGGCTAAGGCTAGGATACCAATGCACATAGCAAAAAATATTACACAACCCCCAACCATGCAAGTACTGTGAAACAATCCCAGAAGAACCCCTGGAACACTACCTTCTTGGCTGTACAGAAACAGAACAGTTAAGAACAAGCTATGAAGGAAATGAAAGAACAGCTACCCAAATAACAAAGCACATACAGGCAAACATTCATGAATTTGCAGGCTTCCTATGCTCCTACCCACCACCACAGTAACTCTAAAGAATCCTTACCTTTAACCACCCGCTCTCCTTCCCAATTCTTAAATCAGACACAACAGACCCAACCCCTACTTTAAACCAGACAACAAATCAAAAGCCACTCCATCTCATCGCTAACTGCTGACTTTTTAGCAATCACTCTCTCCCCTATCAAAATCACCTTTCATCCACTACAATCAACACCCAACAAATGCACAAAACATATACACACACACAAGTATTAGGACCGGACAAGGAATATGGCTTTAGATCATCACGAGCTAGCATACTAGCTACCTGTGCCTACTACTCAAGTTCTTTTTCCCCATTTGTTGGCCTCTCCCACTAGCCAACACTCACTGCTATCCTACTTTTATCCTCATCTGATGGGTACCTTAGGGTTCAAAGAGGTTGCAACCTTGCCTGTTAAATCTTTTCACTTCAAAAACACCCCCACCAAAATCACTTTCATGCATCATAATAAAGTTTTCATCTAACCTACCCATCTCACAGACTCATCATCAACATAGAGCTACGGGCTGCTCTCAGAGCAAGAGCCCGTTCTGGCACAAGGCCAGCTAAATCTGAAACAACAAACAACAACATCAATAAACCAGCAGTGCTTGTCTTCCTGCTCATTATTTCGCACCTCTCACAAGATGACGACATCAACTGAATCTGCTACAGTAGGTAGGCGTCTGTCAATCTTTTTTTTTTTTTTTTTTGGCCTTTTTCTTATTCTAGGTAATATTTACTTTGGAGTACATACATCCAATTTATTCCTTTGATAGAATAATAAAAATCATAAATCTTAAAACACACAATTATACTGTACATGGCGAAAGATTCAATTATAAATAAAATAGAATTATACCTTATAAGTGATGTAATCCCATTTTCTTTGAATCTCTTTCAAGCTGTCCGAATCCTCGCTCACACTCTTTGTCTACAGGAATTTATTGGAATAATAACGAGCTTCCTATCTATAACCTGTAATCCTATGTGATAAAATATCCAATTAGATCATTATAAATGACATTTCGTCCACGGCATTAAAGTCAGGTTTATTGAAAATGAAAAAGAAAACTACATCCCAAAGCCATTATTTGTCCCAAACGGAAAAAAGAATCATGGCTCATTCACTTGGAACACTTGGCTGGCGCCATTTAACATTTTTTCTCTCCTATGTTGACAATACAGCATAAGACTCATGTTATTCACATATTAATGTTATCACAGCACATTTATGTACCTCTAAAGTCATTTTTAATTGAGTCAAAAGCTTTAATTGCACTAAAATATACGAAAACATGAGGACATGGGGTTCTTTTTCACATATGCCTCTTCTTTTTCCTCCCAGCTGATGATACTTGAAGTCTTCTTAACTTATCTGGGATCTGAAGTCGCGCAGAAAACGGTGAGCGGCCTTCTTCACCCGCATAGAAAACGGGGGGTCGAAATGAACTCTGCAAATCCAGATGTGATTTGTATGGTCTATAAAACCAGCTGACGATAATTGTCCCGTAATAGTATAAATCCTTTTTAATGGCCTGTGTATTAATGGGTGATTATCCAGTCAATGAATGCCATTACCCGGATATAATGACTTTTACAGTGGCGGGAGATTTGAGTCGATTTAATGTGATTTATATGTTTGTCTGTTTTTAGTTTTCTGTAAAAGGAAACTATTGTGCCGGCTTTGTCTGTCCGTCCGCATTTTATTCTGCCCAGACTTTTTCTGTCACCACCCAGAGCTTAAAAACTACTGAGGCTAGAGGGCTGCAAATTGGTATGTTGATCATCCACCCTCCAATCATCAAACATACCAAATTGCAGCCCTATAGCCCCAGTAGTTTTTATTTTGTTTAAGGTTAAAGTTAGCCATAACTGTGCTTCTGAGAACAATATAGGACAGGCCACCACCGGGCCATAATTAAAGTTTCATGGGGTCGCAGCTCATACAGCATTATACCGAGACCACCGAAAGATAGATCTATTTTTGGTGGCCTTGATTATACGCTGTACAGAAAACTCGATTGAGCTGGAGAAACTTCAGCGCATTTTTTACTTGGTCTATCTAAAGGATACTTATTTTGGAAACTTGTTCTACTTGTAAAGTGTAGATGGGTCTGACCCACTCAGATCCCCTTCCGAGGAGATTATTAACTTTCTCCTCTTTCTTGGTTTCTTCACAGAATCCAGTTTTTTTTTTTTTTAGTTAATTCTATATAGAAGTTGAAATTCATAAATTTCCTTTGTGTTGGTCATGTACCCAATAGATTTGATAGGTAAAGGGTTAATGTCAGTGAGTATATATATATATATATATATATATATATATATATATATATATATATATATATATATATATATATAT
>JANJGK010005903.1:27500-41543 GCA_039081455.1 Macrobrachium rosenbergii
AATTCTATATTTATGAGGTAAAATCTGATCCCAAAATCAACATCTAAAACCAAACATAAAAAATTAAAAATGAATTGACTCAACAAAAACCACAAATGGACTCAGAAAACAGCAGAATCTCAAATAACAGGCAGAAGATCCCACACGGTGAACCTGGGTATAAAATCAACAATTGTACTCAACGAACTCGCACTGAGAGATATGTAAGATAATACATTCCCTTTCCTCCCCTGAGAGGCGTGGCTTCAGAGCGGCTCATTGTTTGGGATGAGGCTGCTAACCTGTGCCTGTTTCCTACCATGATTGTGACCAACGCAGTTCTAAATAAGGGGTACATGGTGCATCGCTTAAGCTAACATGGGTACAGTGGATTTTGTTACAGATCTACCGATTGTAAGGCGTTAGGTTAGGTTAGGCTCAAGCTTACCCTACTTTAGGTTAGGTTGAACTTGAAGGAGGCTAGCCTGGCCTATATAATAGCCTTGGCTATACATACAGAAGATGCCTATGCTGAATTAGGTTAAAATGGGCACAAGGGATTTTATAACGGAGTCTAACCAAATGCCCATCACCTGCAAGATCAGAGGCTGGATTAGGTTAGGTTAGGATCTAGCTTACCCTAACTTATGTTAGGTTAGATTTGAACCCACCACATAAAATAAAGAATCAACATCACCCATAGATGATTTATATGGAGCATGAAGTCTGATTTTGTATGTTGTTGCAATCATAGTGCTTTAACAAACTTTAAATGTAGCAGATAGACTGAGACAGGCATACAATCATCTGTAGAAGACAGACATACGTGCAGAGGGGGGCTGAACAGACAAAGACATACAGGCAATTAACTTCAGCAGACAGGCTGACGTGCAGAGGGGTTGAACCAACCTCCTTGGGTTGAACAGACATAGAGACATAGACAGGCAGTCATCTGTAGCAGACAGTCACACGTGTAGAGGTGCACTGGACAGACAGAAAGAAATGGACTGACGTACAGAAACCTGGACAGAAACAGACAGGTCGATTACCAGATAACCTCTGGACTGGACTGTAAATCTGGCTCATAAGAAGACCATGAAAGCACATAGCCTCTCCAGATACCTGCATGCAAGCATGGTTGAAGGTTATAGCCTCCAGTGGCATAAGAATGACCCTAAAAAGCGAAAAAAAGGGAAACAAATAAGGTCACCTGAATTCAGCCTTACTGCCAAGCAACCTATTCTGGGCAAGGGTCGACCTCGTTTTCATCCCTTCCTACCCCAAAGCCCGAAAACTAAGTGGGCTTTTGTTCTTCCCTTCCCACCCAGTGCCCCAAAGAACCCAAAGCACCAAAGAAGTTAGAGGGGCATTTGTTCTTCCCTTCCCACCCAATGCCCCACAGAAGTAAGGGGGCCGTTTGGTCTTCCCTTCCCACCCAGTGCCCCAAAGAACCCCAATGCCTGAAAAACTAAGTGGGCATTTGTTCTTCCCTTCCCACCCAATGCCCCAAAGAAGTAAGGGGGGCATTTGTTCTTCCCTTCCCACCCCAAAGCCCCAAAAATGCAAAGGGGTGGGGGGTGGGAGGGGGGCGCTTGTATCTCGCCACCTCTAATCGATCCATAATCCTCTTTCTCCTGTGCCAGCTGGAACTGCCTAGACTCGCCTGGCTAGGTGAGAGAGAGAGAGAGAGAGAGAGAGAGAGAGAGAGAGAGAGAGAGAGAGAGAGAGAGAGAGAGAGAGAGAAAGAGAGTTCTCTGCCGCATAGCACAGTCTAGGGCGTGTCAACGGGTTATATGACCAACAGTTTTCCCCCACTCTCCCCCTCACGCAATGGGTACGCTCTCTCTCTCTTTAAGGAAGAAGAGGGGGAAGAAGAGGAAGACGAAAAAGAGGAAGAAGAAGTAGAGGAAGAAGGGGAAGGGACATCAACGCATTCAGCGCCAGGAGACTCTTTCTCTTTGTTTGTTCTTGGGTAAACGATGGGGTTTAGGTGGGGTAGAATTTTTTCTTGTATTTAATTCCTGGATTTTTTAGTTCTTTGCCTGTTTATGGGCGTCTGTAGCTTGTTTATTTTATTTATTTATTTAGTTAATTTATCTAATTTATTTATTACTTCTCTTTTATTGTGTTTGTTACCAGTTTGTGTGGTGTCAATATGTATATATATATAAATAATATTATATATATATATATATATATATATATATATATATATATATATATATATATATATATATATATATATATATATATATATATTTATTTATTTCTCTTTCATTGCATTTCTTCACCTGTCTATAGAACGTCAGTGACCCATTTATTTACATTTATCCATCTATCTGCCTCCTTTTTGCTTACCATATCATATATCTTATTTATTCTTATTTATTCTTCTTAAACTAAATACATCAGCCAATCTTTCCTCCCAAATTTTTACATAATGTTAAGCCTTTTCAACCCAATCTTCCCACATTTATCATTCCTTTGACGTTCCTATCAATAGAGGCTATAAATATATCGTCTGTGATTGTCTGTAGATCCACCCAGAGATAAAAATATCCTCCTGAATGAGATTTGAGGTTTTGAGGTTATTGTGAGGCTACAAGACAAAGGAAACATGATCCACAAGGCTCAGGGAATGAAAAGGATTCGTATTTATTGCTGGAAATGTGTTTGCGTGTGTAGGTTTGTACCTCTATCTTTGTGATTGCTAATTGGGTTAAGAGTTAATAATTTGATAATATTAGTTTTGTTTACACAATTTTGAAGTGGTAAGCATGTCCCAGACACACACACACACACACACACACTTTCACAGAGGACCTCAATAATACGGAAGGTTGGTTCAAAAGAGATTATTTATTGGAAGATGGAGGCAGACGAGTCCCTGGAAACTTGGAAATATAGAATCTCCTCTGTTGAACCTTCCTTATTATTGAGGTTTCTATGAAAATAATACTTTTATACACAGTGAATTTGTGTTATTTGGGGTCTGCATATATGTTTATATACACAGGATCCCTTAATCAGTAAAATGTTAATTACCAAACTCGTTTCCTTCATCAATTAGTAGCCCAAAGCTTTGACAGGCAATCTGATATAATTTAACTATCAGTTAGGACTTCTGTGGCCTTATCCTTATCCTATATACCCAAAATTGCGCCCACAAAACACAGAATAGTTCCTAAACCTTTTCCAGTAAAGGGTACCTACATATTTGGACATTTTCTGTCTGGAAAAATCTGGCAACTCTACCTCGTATGGGCGGGGCTTCTGGCCTAACTTGGAGTGAAGATGCTGAGTGTTAGGAAATTTAACTTTTAAGGGAAATATAGCCTTTCTAAGAATCCTTCAGAGATTCCTAAATAAATCCCTGCTCATAGATTTAAGGGGAAATATATCCTTTCTAAGAATCCCTCTGAGATTCCTAAATTATATAATTGCTCATAGATTTAATGGGAAATACATCCTTTCCAAGAATCCTTCCGAGATTCCTAAATTATATCTCTGCTCATAGACTTAAGGGGAAATATATCCTTTCTAAGAATCCTTCAGAAACTCTTTTAGATTATATCCCAAGCCAATGAGTTCATTATCTGCTACAGTATATCTTTTGTGTTATATAAATAAAAAAATTAATCCTGTGACTGTCCAGGTGAGTCAGTAGTTAGTATAATTATGATGAATACGTATTTGAGATAATGAGATAATTAAGAATGAATATGACCTTCTTTTAACTGACATACAGGTGTCACAGGTAAACCTAAGGCTACATTACACTACAGCAACTTATGAGTGGAGGTCACGTGGTCTTTCATTCATAAAAAAACTTCTGAATGAAGATTTATTGTTATTTCAGAATTTTCTTTTTTTTACATTACTTGAGTACAGGTATCGAGGGACACACATACACATGTACAAACACACACAAACAAAGCAATTTTATCATAAGCAGTGGTTTGTTTCTTAGAAGGATCACACACAAAGTAAGGTGTGGGATTTCATGTAAATTAATAATAATAATAATAATAATAATAATAATAATAATAATAATAATACTATATAAAGCACTTTGTCTATCTATATATTTTTACTGTGTGTAACAGATAATCTCGTGATGCCTTTCTTAAACTAAGCAGTGATTTTTGGCCAGTTGTTAGACACTATTGTGGGTGGCAGCTGGGGTGTGGGGAGAGAGAGAGAGAGAGAGAGAGAGAGAGAGAGAGAGAGAGAGAGAGAGAGAGAGAGAAACTAGAAGTGAGGGTTCATGCCTCATTCAAAATTCATATCATCAAAACGGGACGACCTCGATGAGGAAATTCTCTCTCTCTCTCTTTCTCTCTCTCTCTCTCTCTCTCTCTCTCTCTCTCTCTCACTCTCTCTCTCTCTCTCTCTCTCTCCCCCCCCCCCCCGGTCCTTCCTCAGTTTTACCAATTGTTTGTTGCATTCTGTCTTTAATTCAAGTTCATCAAAGTATTAAGTTTCTCTCTCTCTCTCTCTCCTCAATTCTTCCTTTGCCAAAGCAGTTGTTCGCTACGTTTTGCCCTTAATTCAAGTTCATCAAAGAATTATCTCTCTCTCTCTCTCTCTCTCTCTCTCTCTCTCTCTCTCTCTCTGTCAGTCCTTCCTTCCTTTGCCAAAGCAACTGTTTGTTAAATTCTGTCCTCAATTCAAGTTCATCAAAGTATTAAGACTGTCTGTCTCTCTCTCTCTCTCTCTCTCTCTCTCTCTCTGTCTCTCAATGTCTGTCTGTCTCTCCCCGCCCCCCCCCCCCTCTCTCTCTCTGTCTATCTGTCTCTCTGTCTCCCCTCCCCCCACCCCTCTCTCTCTCTCTCTCTCTCTCTCTCTCTCTCTCTCTCTCTCTCTCTCTCTCTCTCTCTCTCTCTCTGTCTTTGAGACATCCTAATCCTTGTAACTCATTGTAGCTCTCTCTCTCTCTCTCTCTCTGTGTCTTCTGCAAGGTCGTATTGATGAACAAGCGCATTGAGACTTCCTTTTATATAATCACTTGGCGATTCCCCTCCTGTCGTCTGTCGTCAGCTCCTTCTCTCTCTCTCTCTCTCTCTCTCTCTCTCTCTCTCTCTCTCTCTCTCTCTCTCACCTTTTTGTTTCTCTTTAAGCTTGTTTTATCCTTGTGACCTATTCTTTTATTTTTCTTATTCTTAGTCTTTTTTTTATTTATTTTTACCTATCAATGTTCTCCTATTCTTCTGTCGTTCTGTTGTTCTTAATTCTTCTTTTATTATCTTGTTCCAGTTTTCACTAAGTATCTGATTTACATTTCTTCCCAGCATCTGATTTACATTCTTTTTTTCCAGCATCTGATTTACATTCTTTTTTTTTCCAAGTATCTGATTTACATTCTTTTTTTCCAAGTGTCTGATTTACATTCTTTTTTTTCCAAGTATCTGATTTACATTCTTTTTTTCCAAGTATCTGATTTACATTCTTTTATTTTCAAGCATCTGATTTACATTCTTTTTTTTCCAAGTATCTGATTTACATTCTTTTTTCCAAGTGTCTGATTTACATTCTTTTTTTTCCAAGTATCTGATTTACATTCTTTTTTTTCCAAGTATCTGATTTACATTCTTTTATTTTCAAGCATCTGATTTACATTCTTTTTTTTCCAAGTATCTGATTTACATTCTTTTTTCCAAGTGTCTGATTTACATTCTTTTTTTCCAAGTATCTGATTTACATTCTTTTATTTTCAAGCATCTGATTTACATTCTTTTTTTTCCAAGTATCTGATTTACATTCTTTTTTCCAAGTGTCTGATTTACATTCTTTTTTTTCCAAGTATCTGATTTACATTCTTTTTTTTCCAAGTATCTGATTTACATTCTTTTATTTTCAAGCATCTGATTTACATTCTTTTTTTTTCCAAGTATCTGATTTACATTCTTTTTTCCAAGTGTCTGATTTACATTCTTTTTTTTCCAAGTATCTGATTTACATTCTTTTTTTTCCAAGTATCTGATTTACATTCTTTTATTTTCAAGCATCTGATTTACATTCTTTTTTTTCCAAGTATCTGATTTACATTCTTTTTTCCAAGTGTCTGATTTACATTCTTTTTTTTCCAAGTATCTGATTTACATTCTTTTATTTTCAAGCATCTGATTTACATTCTTTTTTTTCCAATTATCTGATTTACATTCTTTTTTCCAAGTGCCTGATTTACATTCTTTTTTCCAAGTGTCTGATGTAAATTCTTTTTTTCCGGCATCTGATTTACATTCTTTTTTTTCAAGCATCTGATTTACATTCTTTTTTCCAGGTGTCTGATTTAAAATCTGTTTTTCCAGCATCTGATTTACATTTTTTTTCAAGCACCTGATTTACATTTTTTTCCAAGTGTCTGATTTACATTCTTTTTTTCCAAGTGTCTGATTTATTATTTTTTCCAAGCATCTGACTTACATTCTTTTTTTCCAGATATCTGATTTACATTCTTTTTTTTCCAGGTATCTCATTTACATTCTTTTTTTTTCTAAGTATCTGATTTACATTCTCATATTTCCAAGTGTCTGATTGACATTCTTTTTTTCCCAAGAATCTGATTAACATTCGTTTTTTTTTCCAAGTATCTGATTTACATTCTTTTTTTTCCAAGCTTCTGATTTACATTCTTTTTTCCAGTATCTGATTGGCATTCTTTTTTCCCAAGAATCTGCTTTACATTACTTTTTTTCAAGTATCCGATTTAAATTCTTTTTTTCCAGTATCTGATTGACATTCTTTTTTTTCCAAGTGTCTGACTGACATTCTTTTTTTCCCAAGTGTCTGATTTACATTATTTTTTCTCCAAGTATCTGATTTCCATTCTTTTTATTCATAATTATATCTTCCTTTCTATAACACTCTTAATCAAATCATTCCTATCCTAACTCTCAATTACCTAATTATTTACATAATCACATAACGCCTCTCTCAGTTACCAATTTAATTACAACAATTACAAGGAATAACAAGGCATTACGTTCACACAGTCTTCCTGAAGTCTTGGCTTGACGTAATTATCAATTTTCACATTTATTGGCTTGTGAATAAGGGTCAAAGTCCTTTACAGATGTTGTGGCTTTAGGATAGAGGATTAGGTGTTGTGGTAATTTTGAGTGCGTGTTTTTTTTTTTATATATGCGTACGTATATACATGTATACATACATACATACATACATACATACATACATAAATACATGCATTTATGCATACACACATACAGTCTGCTGGTTGTTTAGTGTGTTTAAGTACAATTGAACTTATATATATATATATATATATATATATATATATATATATATATATATATATATATATATATATATATATATATATATATATATATTTGCATCAAGATCAAGGGCAGGAACACAGAAGCAGATGACACAGTAACCATTTATTCCGACGTTTCATGATTCTTAATCACATCATCAGGGAGATCTACGACAATAAAATACAATATATTAATATAAATTAATTAAAAGAGTTATATACAAGACTTTACTTTAAAAACGTAGAGAGCAAGCTAGGAAAACTTATAAAAATAGAACATAAAAAGATAAAATAATCAAGAACAGACAACTCTCTCAAACACAGACGCATTTAGAAACAAAATAGCAAAAAACCATACTTAAATACATATGCACTTAAAAATCACTGGAGGGTAACCTACCAATCCAGAGGCCAAGGACACACTAAGTATAAAACACACACACACACACAAAACAAAAAATTTCGAAAAAGGCAGAGAGTTACGACAAATACAGGGGTACAGCAGTTGTTTGACAATTCAGTGAGGGAACTCGTTGTTTAATATTTAGTGTTTCGAGAATAAGCAGTTCTTGAGGACTGCTTGTATAACCAATAATCTTAAAATCTTCATAGTTGATATCAGTTTTGCATTTAATGGTATGGCTGCGTATATTAGAGGATTCTGGGTTAGTTAATCGGCACCCGGTTCTATAACTTATCCCTCTGTGGGAATCGGCCCTCACCTTGAGAAGCCGCCTGGTGGATCCAATATATTTTCCTAAATTACATTTAGGACAGTTGTACTCATAGACAACACCAGACGACATCAAAGGCGGTAGCCGATCCTTAAATCTGAAAAGAGAGCCGATACTTTTTGGGTTCTTAGGAATTAGTTTAAGATCGATGGCCCCAATATATTTTTGGACGATTTTCATGAAATCCCTACGAAAGTTGTCATCATATAAGAAGGGAAAAGTTGCATATAATAGAAGTTTAGGCACATTATAACACTTTGGCTTATTGGAGAATTTTCTATTTAGAAGTTTTTTGAGGATCCTGTTAAAAACATGAGTAGGGAAACAATTATTGGTGAAGTATTGTTGTAAGAAGACGATTTCTTGGTGAAAGAGGACCCAATCCGACGTTAGGGATAAAGCACGATGTATTAAGGTGTAAATAGAGTTAAGTTTAAAACTGATAAAACAAAAGCTATAAAAATTGGACCCCAGACCAGTAAAAGTTTTCTTTCGGAATACAGAGGTATTAAACTTATCATTATCCTTAGTTACGAGTATGTCTAAAAAGGCTAGCTTGGAGTCGTATTCTTTTTCTATGGTAAAAGTGATGTTATGATGATAGGAGTTAGAAAATTCTAGGAAGCGTTCTGCATCGTGGTCTTCTTTAAATAAAATAAAAGTGTCATCAACATATCTGGCATAGAATAGGGGACGATAAGCCAGGGGGCACTCATCGAGTAATTGCTCCTCCAGGGAGCACATGAAGATGTTGGCGAACGTAGGTCCGAGAGGAGAACCCATGGCCATTCCTTCTATTTGTCTGAAAAGCACGCCATTAAAAATAAAGGCCGTGTCCAGCACGGCCAGTTCTAAAAACATCTTGAAATGTGAGCGACTAAAATTATGATACGATGAATTAGGTGTGGGAAAAAGTTTGTCCAAAATGATATCTATGGTTTCTCTAACTGGTATATTGGTGAATAATGACTCCACATCAAAACTTGCCATGAAAAGGTCAGAATCCTGAGGAAGAATGCGTTGTTTAAAATGTTCAGAGTTAGTTACGGTATACTTGTTACTGGTCAGGGACTCCAATAGGGGAACAAGGAATTTGGCCAATTTGTAATTTGGAGTTCTATAAGAGGCCAGGATAGGGCGAAGGGGGACGTCGGGTTTGTGGACCCAAAGTCCACAAACCCGACGTCCCCCTTCGCCCTATCCTGGCCTCTTATAGAACTCCAAATTACAAATTGGCCAAATTCCTTGTTCCCCTATTGGAGTCCCTGACCAGTAACAAGTATACCGTAACTAACTCTGAACATTTTAAACAACGCATTCTTCCTCAGGATTCTGACCTTTTCATGGCAAGTTTTGATGTGGAGTCATTATTCACCAATATACCAGTTAGAGAAACCATAGATATCATTTTGGACAAACTTTTTCCCACACCTAATTCATCGTATCATAATTTTAGTCGCTCACATTTCAAGATGTTTTTAGAACTGGCCGTGCTGGACACGGCCTTTATTTTTAATGGCGTGCTTTTCAGACAAATAGAAGGAATGGCCATGGGTTCTCCTCTCGGACCTACGTTCGCCAACATCTTCATGTGCTCCCTGGAGGAGCAATTACTCGATGAGTGCCCCCTGGCTTATCGTCCCCTATTCTATGCCAGATATGTTGATGACACTTTTATTTTATTTAAAGAAGACCACGATGCAGAACGCTTCCTAGAATTTTCTAACTCCTATCATCATAACATCACTTTTACCATAGAAAAAGAATACGACTCCAAGCTAGCCTTTTTAGACATACTCGTAACTAAGGATAATGATAAGTTTAATACCTCTGTATTCCGAAAGAAAACTTTTACTGGTCTGGGGTCCAATTTTTATAGCTTTTGTTTTATCAGTTTTAAACTTAACTCTATTTACACCTTAATACATCGTGCTTTATCCCTAACGTCGGATTGGGTCCTCTTTCACCAAGAAATCGTCTTCTTACAACAATACTTCACCAATAATTGTTTCCCTACTCATGTTTTTAACAGGATCCTCAAAAAACTTCTAAATAGAAAATTCTCCAATAAGCCAAAGTGTTATAATGTGCCTAAACTTCTATTATATGCAACTTTTCCCTTCTTATATGATGACAACTTTCGTAGGGATTTCATGAAAATCGTCCAAAAATATATTGGGGCCATCGATCTTAAACTAATTCCTAAGAACCCAAAAAGTATCGGCTCTCTTTTCAGATTTAAGGATCGGCTACCGCCTTTGATGTCGTCTGGTGTTGTCTATGAGTACAACTGTCCTAAATGTAATTTAGGAAAATATATTGGATCCACCAGGCGGCTTCTCAAGGTGAGGGCCGATTCCCACAGAGGGATAAGTTATAGAACCGGGTGCCGATTAACTAACCCAGAATCCTCTAATATACGCAGCCATACCATTAAATGCAAAACTGATATCAACTATGAAGATTTTAAGATTATTGGTTATACAAGCAGTCCTCAAGAACTGCTTATTCTCGAAACACTAAATATTAAACAACGAGTTCCCTCACTGAATTGTCAAACAACTGCTGTACCCCTGTATTTGTCGTAACTCTCTGCCTTTTTCGAAATTTTTTGTTTTGTGTGTGTGTGTGTGTTTTATACTTAGTGTGTCCTTGGCCTCTGGATTGGTAGGTTACCCTCCAGTGATTTTTAAGTGCATATGTATTTAAGTATGGTTTTTTGCTATTTTGTTTCTAAATGCGTCTGTGTTTGAGAGAGTTGTCTGTTCTTGATTATTTTATCTTTTTATGTTCTATTTTTATAAGTTTTCCTAGCTTGCTCTCTACGTTTTTAAAGTAAAGTCTTGTATATAACTCTTTTAATTAATTTATATTAATATATTGTATTTTATTGTCGTAGATCTCCCTGATGATGTGATTAAGAATCATGAAACGTCGGAATAAATGGTTACTGTGTCATCTGCTTCTGTGTTCCTGCCCTTGATCTTGATGCAAATGTGATGTGCGCTGTGTTCGCCTTTGCTCCTTGGTTATATATATATATATATATATATATATATATATATATATATATATATATATATATATATATATATATATATATATATATATATATATACATACATACATACATGATTTGGACATAAAACATATATATGTATATATATGTATATGTATAGTATATATATGTATATATATATATATATATATATATATATATATATATATATATATATATATATATATATATATATATATATATATATATATATATATATATATATATATATATATTATCAGTGCATATAAAAATAATGTATCTCTTTCCCTGTCCTCTCTCTCTCTCTCTCTCTCTCTCTCTCTCTCTCTCTCTCTCTCTCTCTCTCTCTCTCTCTCTCCCCCACCCTTCCATTCTTCCCTTGGCAGTGCTTTGACCCAAGCTTAACATTTCGCATTAAAAAAAACGCATACTTTCTCTCTCTCTCTCTCTCTCTCTCTCTCTCTCTCTCTCTCTCATTCATTTATTATCATGCAGCACTAGCAAGGCCTGAGCAGCTGAATCCCCAACCCAAGTGCATATAATTCGACGCAATGCAGAGAGAGAGAGAGAGAGAGAGAGAGAGAGAGAGAGAGAGAGAGAGAGAGAGAGAGAGAGAGAGTTGGGTATTCACCTGCTGATCATAAGCTCGTCTGTTTAACAGAGCTTTGTCTGAGGTCTTTGTTGTTATTCTGTCTGTTTCGTTTTCTTGTGTTTTTTTGTTTTTGTTTGTTTGTTTGTTTTGTTTTTTAATTTGTTTTTGTTTGTTTGTTTGTTTTGTTTTTTAATTTGTTTTTGTTTGTTTGTTTGTTTTGTTTTTTAATTTGTTTTTGTTTGTTTGTTTGTTTTGTTTTTTTTAATTTGTTTTTGTTTGTTTGTTTACGTTTCGTTCTTGTTTTTGTGCGTTTGTTGTTTGTGTTTTCACTTTGGACTGTCGTGTGAATGTTGTGTCAAGTGTGAATATTTCCCTTACTCTGTATGTATGTATGTATGTATGTATGTATGTATGTATGTATGTATATATGTATGTATATATGTATATACATTTATATTCAAATGAATTCTCTCTCTCTCTCTCTCTCTCTCTCTCTCTCTCTCTCTCTCTCTCTCTCTCTCTCTCTCTCTACATACACACATATATAAATACATATATATAATCTGTGTATATAACTATATACATAAATGAACAATGACATTAAAAAGCTTTCTCTCTCTCTCTCTCTCTCTCTCTCTCTCTCTCTCTCTCTCTCTCTCTCTCTCTCTCTCTCTCTCTCTCAATTTTGGTCTTACAGATTCATGAAGATTCTCGATCGTTCGATCAAAATTCGGCTCAGTCTGATTCCTGGATGCTCTTGGGAACAAGAGCAATAGCTGGTATAAGGCCAAGCTGATCTAACGTCTTTTGTAATAATAATAATAATAATAATAATAATAATAATAATAATAATAATAATAATAATAATAATAATAAACTTCAAATTGGTTTATTTTTATTCTTTTTATAAAATATGATAATTTTTATTCTCTTGTTATTCAGCCAAAAGTTCTTCCTGTAATTAGGCCAAGGAATTTTTACGATAATTTTAGTTTTCTGAAAGGAAATCTGTTGTGCCGGCTTTGTCTGTTCGTCCGCACTTTATTCTGTCCGCACTTTTTTCCGTCCGCACTTTATTCTGTCCACACTTTTTTCCGTCCGCACTTTATTCTGTCCGCACTTTTTTCTGTCCGCACTTTTTATGTCCGCACTTTTTCTGTCCGCATTTTTTTCCGTCCGCATTTTTTCTGTCCGTACTTTTTTCCGTCCGCACTTTATTCTGTCCGCAATTTTTTCCGTCCGCACTTTTACTGTCCCCCCTCAGATCTTAGAAACTACTGAGGCTAGAGGGCTGCAAACTGGTGTGTTAATCATCCACCCTCCAGTCATCAAATATACTAAATTGCAGCCCTCTAGTCCCAGTAGTTTTTATTTTATTTAAGGCTAAATTTAGCCATAATCGTGCATCTGGCAACGATATAGGACAGGCCACCACCGGGCCGTGGTTATTAAATACTCATGGGCCGCGGGTCATACAGCATTATACCGAGACCACCTAGAAAAATAGATGTATTTTCGGTGGCCTTGATTATTATACGGTGTAGCGGCTGTACAGAAAACTCGATTGCGCCGAAGAAACTTCAGCGCATTTTTACTTATTTTTGTTTCTTCATTTCAGCAAAGTTTCAGGTTTACTTTTTATAAAAAAAGTAGATAATTTTAATAAGTTTTCCACGAAGGCTTTAATAAAACACTGATACTGGTCTAATTAGTTAATTTTAATTATAATATGACCAAAATTACTTCTCTTCATCAGTTAATGAACTCTAAACCACAAAGTCAATGACCTATTTATAAGATCAGTTTGACCTCGTACAGCTAATTCCTTAATGGGTCAAGTACCCGAGTCACTGGGTACAATGATCGCCCTGACCATTTCTTATAGATATCATGACAATTCCACATTTATAACGCGAGGCAATTTACAGGTCACAGAATACAATGACTATTTACCCTCTAGTCGTTAATTCCACCGTGGAACAAGTTCCAAGTCACGGAACCTTTGGCCTTTGTAACTCGGAGCGTTCCGCAGTTCCAGAACTGTTCCCCTTGCACGAACTAAATAATCCAGATGCCATAGCTGTTGATTTTGCGCAATTTATGACTGATTATAGACTCCACGTGAAGACTGGCACGACTCACGAGCTAACTGGCGTTTGGCAAGGGGATACGTTGCTGGCATGTCGACAACAATAATAACAATTTGAAGCTGTTTGGAGAATGTTGATAACATTGTTGACGACGCAAGATTTATCTCGGAAAGTCAGAGAATCGACCTTGACCCAAATGGGTCTGAATTTGTTAGCTGTAATTGCAACTTAATATATCTTGCACTAAAAAAAGGCGAATCTCACAGAACTGTAATGTTTCTTGAATGTTTCTTATTTATGGGGGCAGTTTGAGAATTGCAACTTAATAT
>JANJGK010005904.1:0-12500 GCA_039081455.1 Macrobrachium rosenbergii
TAGAGGCTATGTAAATTGCTGTTTGGGCTCAACTCGCTTTCTCTACATCGCTATAGACTGAGCTGGCTACCTCATCAGCCGCTTCGGCGTCAACAGAAATATATTGGTTTAAGTGTATGGATCAAGTACAAACTTCTCCCAACTCTTCGATGAAAGAAGAACAGTAACTTGCGGCAGTGCAGTGTAGGTTGTGTTCCAGACACGCTGTACTTGGGGTTGTTTTAGTTGTCCTTACAAGCACCGTTTAAACAGTTATGTGTGGTTGTTAATGCAACGCGTGGAGCTGTAGTTTCTGTGATAATATGAACGTGCACACATTGCTAATACTATTTTATTCGTGTGCATACTGGCTTCATATTTGCTCTTCACAGATTGCAAGAAGAATATTTGTTACTAGGTTAATGTAAAATGGCAGAACAGTTCATAGCGCAGCGTTTCAACATTACAGATTATTTGTATATGTTGTGTTGTTGAACAACATGGATTTATCTCACTCATTTCTTTCAGATTCTATTATTATTATTATTATTATTATTATTATTATTATTATTATTATTATTTATTCAGAAGATGAACCCTATACATATGGAGCAAACCCACAGGGGCCAACAAAGAATATGTTGTTCCTCTTATGCACTCACTATTCCACCTTGTTCCTCCTGTTACCTCAAGTCATACTATTACCTTCAACTAACTAGCACATCAGTACTCTTTCCACGGTCCCTTTAATACAAGGAGTGATATATCTCCCAAAGTTCTACGACTTCTGGCTACCCCAGACACAATCGATCGTTCTTTGTCTTTGCCATTTCCTGCACATACCGCCCTTTCACTTTTGGCTTATTTATTGATAACACATTCAGTCCTTTCCCCTTAATCATTTAGCCATCAAATATTTCTTCCCTTTTTTTTCCCTCCACATCCACAAACACTCAAAACCCCCAGGTGCGCATTCTCTCTTACAGTTTCTACGAAGTAAGTACAGGATATGTCTCACGCATTCGAACATTTGGTAACTATCACACCATAAAGGCGAACAAGAATGCTATTATTTCCAAAACTTCTACAAGAGTAAAGACATGGATGCCACTGGCCTTATACGAAAAGGCCAAAAAATACCACTCAAGGGGCACTAAACCCAGCAAGTATGCCACAACCTTTCATCATAAGAACCCGAGATCTCTCATGTATAGCTTAAGGGGTAGAAGAACACCATTATGGAAAGAATGAAATATCCAGATATTAAAGTTATATTTTGATGAGGTCTCGTGCGAATTCAGATACCAGTAGCCTCGAAGAAAAGATGAGGACGCAATAAAGGCGCAGAAAAACTTCTCTTGGAATACTGATCATGTCGGGGATGCTTCACCTAGAATAATCGGGATTATACGGACTCAGAGAGAGAGAGAGAGAGAGAGAGAGAGAGAGAGAGAGAGAGAGAGAGAGAGAGAGAGAGAGAGAATCATAGGTAATTGTCGTTGTCCGTATTCATTCCAGCGAAATAAATGCTATTCTGAAGAACATTGTCTTTTACATATCACTGTGAAATTGAAGGTAAAATTTTCGTTTATGTAAAGTAACGAGCCAGTCTGAAATTGGAACCCAGAAGGATTCACAAGACAAAGGATTTTTAAACCCACATTTCTTTTTGTTATTTACTGCGAATCTAGAGAAGAAATCAATAGGTTCTATCAAATATTTGCTTTCCATAGGTATCTTTTTTTTCCAGTTCTGTTACGTGATAAACCTTACCAAAAGCTACCTGTATTCCTTGGTTATAGGTTGAATAATCGCATTGGACACAGATTCCTTTTAAATGCATACCCAGAACGGCGGATGAAAGGTTGTAAGAGCCAGTAAAAACAGAAGTAAGAGGAGTGTTCCAAAATGCTGTGGTATAGAGTATTAACAAAGAAAAATGACTAAGAAAACTTTGAATTATTATTTGCTTTAAAATACTCTCTTTTGAATATCTGCTATGCCTTAGAATTATAATTTTTCTTTCTTGTTTTCTCACATGGAAAATGAGATATATATTAGATTGGTTTCAAAATAAGAGCGACTGCATATTACCTGCAAATTGCTGCGCAACTCAAATTATTCAAGGGTTATATACATAAACGGGACTGACAAGACTTTTCGAAAAAATTTGTGCAACCTTTAATGTGCAATAAAATTGTGTATCATAACACTTCAATACAAGAGTTTTGATTGGCTGGTAGGTTCGTAAGCTGTGAGCTATTTTTAGTTTTCTGTAAAAGAAAACTATTGAGATGGCTATTTGTCGGTCCGTTCGCACTTTTTCTGCCCGGCCTTTAGATCTTAAAAACTACTGAGGCTAGAGGGGTGCAAATTGGTATGTTGATCAGCACCCTCCAATCATCAAACATACCAAATTGCAGCCCTCTAGCCTCAGTAGTTTTTATTTTGTTCAAGGTTAAAGTTATACATGATCGTGCGTCTGGCACCACTAAAGGTGCCAACAACACAGGCCACCACCGGGCCGTGGCTGAGAGTTTCATACAGTATTATACGCCGTATAGAAAACCTCGATTGCGCCGAAGAAACTTCGGCGCATTTTTTTCTTGTTTATTCTGTTCTGGATTTGTCCTTTCCTTTTGTATGGAAATGGAGACGGGCAAAGGTGTGCTATAGGAAGCCCGGTCCCTTTGGAAGTGTGTCAGTTAATTCATCATCTTAAGATGACAGAACTGCCCTCCTAAACAGGGGGCAGGAGTAAATAATAAGGAACTCTGGTCGGTGTGTCCACAGGGGATAATGTTTGTTTCCTTATAGTAAATTGCACGAACAAAAACTCTTTAAAAACACCCTATATTCTATATTTTCTAGACATAAGAAAATCTTTAAAATCGACACACATATTCTACATCATTGTAAAAACGGCATATAAATTTTACATTTACGTACACCAAAAAGAAAAAATCTTTAAAAACAACATATATTCTACATTTGCGTATATAGAAAAGAAAAGTCTTTAAAAAACGTAAAATATTATCTACATTTACGATATAAAAAAAGGAAAAAATCTTCAAAAAAGACATATCATATCTTCTACATTTTCTTATATCAAAGAGAAAAAAATCTTTAAAAACGACCCATATACTGCACCTACGTATATCAAAAAGAAAAACAAAATCTTTAAAAACGGCATATGTTCTACATCTACGTATAACCCAAAAAAAGTAATTAAAAACGACATATATTCTACATTTACGTATATCCCCCCCACAAAAAAAGTAATTAAAAACGACAAATATTCTACAATTATGTGTATACTGCAGATTTAACGAAATTTGATAAAGTTAAATTCTAACTATGTCAGGGACCTAGAAATTAAATTATTTCAGTCGACCACCATTAATCGTTCTGGCGCGGCGCTGTGCTCACTAGTCTCAGGTGGAATGAAATATGGGCCAGTGCTGAATGAACAAGTAGGTGATACTGCTCTCCTGTAGGTGAAACTATTATTTGCCTTATAAGAACCCTGTATTAAGTGAAGTGTGATGGCCTGAAAATGCTTGATTAAACTTTCTCATTATGTTATTTGGATTTGACACTGTAAAAATGAGTTAAATTTTTTTGGATATAATAATAATAATAATAATAATAATAATAATAATAATAATAATAATAATAATAATAATAATAAAAATAATAATAATATGACAAGAAAAAAAAAAACAACAGCAATCATAAGAATAATACCAGAAGCTATATTTCAGCTGTGTTAAATGTTTTGATAAGCTCATTCTGTCATTCAACAACTTTATGTAATACAGTTATACTTGAACCGTAACCATTGTTAAATAATATTTTTATGAAAAACATCAAGTCATAATGTTTGTAGAAACATTAAGGGAAAGTAGAGGAAGAAGTGATTTTAAGTTTAGTCATTTCACGTGCAGAATTTGACTATAACGCTCCCTGGCATGGGTTCAAAGACTGCAGTCTAAATCTTATTTCCTGAGACATAAAGAAAAGCTGTAATGTTGGCCTCTAAAATAACCTGTGACCTAGAAAAATAGGGCAAGGCAAAGCATATTGCCTAAAAAGTGCTCACCAACACTAAAGGTGCTTTTCCCATGTCTCATCAAAAGAGAGACGTGAAAAGGGAAATACGTCATCTGAGTATCGACACTAAAAGCCATAACTTATGAATATAGTCTTATGAAATAAGACACGCTTGCTACGATCCACTGCGAATAATTTACAACCTTTAGTCGGGTTAACTGGTGTAGAATTTCCAAGCAAGGTCGACTAGCCTCGCCAAGTTCTGACGAAGTTCCTGGCGATTTTCCAACGAAACCACAAGGTTCTAGGATCAAATTCGCCATCAGTGACCATAGTAGTTTGTGACGTCAGATAACCCTCAAGCAATCAGTCAATCAATCAATCGGGATCAAATTCGTCAAAGTGGAAAAGCGTTCTAAGTGTGAGAGTGGCTTAAGACTCGCATTGAGCTAAAAGGTGTTTTCAAGCGGTAGCTCTAGTACGTTTGTAGTCTTAGGAACATACTTACGTTATCTATTCACATTAATCTTATTTTCTCTTTGTATAACTATGAATAACTATACTCGCTCTTCTGATTGCCAGGTATCATAATATCTTGTACAATATGGATCGATTTGCCATTTTTAGGTTTGACCTTGTAATTATGACTTCCGGTGATAAGGTTCCCATGAAAGTCTTTGTTTGTATATAATAATTATTATACGATAAGCTCACATAGAACTAATTCTTATTCGATAATTATTCCTGCTACTTTCATATTTTTTTCATGACGTTATATCTCACTAAAACATAGACCCCATTTCCTTGCTTGTATTTTGAAACTTCACTGAAACTAGAAAAGCACAGTATCATAAGGGCAGTTAGAAATTCAGATATAACACAATAATCATCACAAGGAATCCTTAAATCCTCAACTCCGTGAGCTCTTCAGTCTCGCAACAATCCCCTTCTCCTTACATATATCGATTCTTCCTGCCTAATGCTCCTAAGCATAAAAGGGCCATTCTCTAACGTCATGTCTATAACGAACGCGCGACAACTCAGACAAGATCAGGGAATACCCTCTTCCGAAATCCCAATCAAGCGGCGGAGAGCAAGCGCTTAGTCCCCGACTTTGTGAGCCATTACGGGTAAAAGAGTGGACCGGAAGGGGCGTTCCTTACATAAATGAGGGCATAAAGTTCTAATGAATGTGTCAAGTATGAAACAAAAGCATTAAAGGAACCTGTGAGACCGTAAATGCTCATCATTTCTCGCGACAAGTCACAGGAAGGACGATCAAAACTTCACGTATTTTCTTTATGATTCAATTTTATTAAAGATACGTTGTATTTTAGTAACAAGGATAACTAATGAACTGAGATGGCCAAGAAGGATTGGTCATAAAGTGGAAAGTTTATTCTACCAGCAGAGAGAGAGAGAGAGAGAGAGAGAGAGAGAGAGAGAGAGAGAGAGAGATGAGAGAGAGAGAGAGAGAGAGAGAGAGAGAGAGTTTATAGTGTCTTTTCCTTAGTTCCAGACATTTGTTCTCGTAATGAGCAGAAAGCAAGAATGTTACATTCTGTTTCAGTAGGGCAATGTTCACCCTTGATGATCGCATGCCACCTTGTGCTTGGTTAAATTGAATATTGATTCTAAATACTTAGTTCTTGAAGAGAATGCCACGTTCATAGGAAACAATTATGAAATGAAAATGATAATGCCTTTTCACACTACTTCAAATTTTCTCCAAGATTCCAGTGATAATCAATAGGAATTGGACTTGTGTGCGTGTGTAATATATATATATATATATATATATATATATATATATATATAATTTATATATATATGTATATACTGTATATATATATACATATATATGTGTATATATAAGTATTAATAGATTAATATATATATATATATATATATATATATATATATATATATATATATATATATATATATATATATATACATATATAATGATTAGATAGCATCCCTGTGACAATACTGCTGCAGGCACTGGCTTTTTATTTTCTAGAAGTGACAGGCTTACTCAGCAGGAGTATTACTCATGGACAGATAGGGGAAAAAAGCATTATATATAAACAATATCACAGGATTAAGTCGCAACCCATTCTCTCTAAACATTCTACCACTAATATAAGGGAATATTGTTAATTATGTGGTTGTAACCCGAAACTGCTGTAGAGCCCCTAATGGTACCTGAGGGTGTCCGTTATGAGAGGTCATTAATGATTATTCATCTGGTAAACACTCTCCATATTACACTTCCTCTTTGACATCTCTTTCTTTTCTTGTGAAGATACCAAATGAAACATTGTTTCTTCTGCTGGCATTCCGTTCGATGACCATATTTGCAAAGCTGCGCGATATTTCTGTAGTATTGTTCATATGTTCCAACTATCTAACCAATCTAGAGATTTCTTTCGTGAAACACCCGAGTCATTTACCATCGGTGGATAAACTTATATTTCTGTAGTATTTTTTATATGTATTCTAAAGATCTATCATTTCAGAGTGGATCTCTGTTTCGCTTTCTCGCTTTGTAGTCCTGCGTTGTACATTTGCTCAGTAACGTTCCACATGAACTAAAATAGAAAATAAAACAAACACATTTTTACAAATGTTACCACATCCAGTGCGATGATATTTTCGTTGCGTTGCAAAACATTTCGTTATGAGAATTTTTCAGTAGATGTACCGCTGCAAAATAATCAGCGAAATTATTTTTAGTGGGTCAGATGCACGTAATCACGCACAAAGGTCCTCTTTCTCTAATATCAATGAATTCTCCATAAAATATGAAGGACGTTCCAGACATGCATTTCAAGTATATTTACTCAGTTTAAGAATTCGAAGAAAAAATTCTACATTCACAGTAAAATTATAGTACACAATCTATCGTGTCTACAAAATGTAGTGTTTGCAGTCTGTATCATCATAACGATGCACAGCTCATACTTTAATTTTCTGGGATGAAAACCGAAGTTAACAGAGAAAAAGGCTTTGAAGACAAGCTCCTGCGACTAAGTCGCTTTTGTCTTGATACGATACGAACGTTTGTCTAATTTTTCTAGAAAAATCAGTAGCACTTCCCAACAACGAGCACACGAGAGCCGCATTGCTGATTCCTCTTCCTTCTTGGATTCTGATTATTTTATTCTTAATAAAATAACCAGGCTAAAAGGTACCATTCACATCAATGCTTAGTAGCAAAATAATTCTGAATATTTTGCCTTAAAAAATAAAGCAAAATACGAAAGTACAATAGACCTCAAATCAAAACTTGGCGCATTATTTCAAGTCGACTTCATTCCAACTCCCATAAACTAGAAATTTAAAAAATTGTAATCAAGAGTAAACAAGTAAAAAATGCGCTGAAGTTTCTTCGGCGCAATCAAGTTTTCTGTAAAGCGTATGACGCCGTATGAGCCGGGGCCCGGTGGTGGCATGTCCTACAGCTTGCCAGACGTACGATCAAGGCTAATTTTAACTTTAAATATATATAATAAAAACTGCTGAGGCTAGAGGGCTGCAATTTAGCATGTGTGATGATTGGAAGATGGATGATCAACATACCAATTTGCAGCCCTCTAGCCTCAGTAGTTTTTAAGATCTGTGGGGGGGGGGGACAGAATACGTGCGGACAGAAAAAGTGAGGACGGACAGGCAAAGCCATCTCAATTGTGTTCTTTTACAGAAAACTAAAATAAAAATTTTCTGAACTTACAATCTAAAATCAGTTTCTACTCATTTTATTTCCTCTTGTTATGTGCATTTTTTGAAGACAATGCCTGAAAGCATTTATGAAGCATGTGTGAGACTGAGTGAGCGTTTCTCTCTCACTCTCTCTCTATCTCTCTCTCTCTCTCTCTCTCTCGTTTAGGGTGATATATGTGTTTGTTTGCTCCTTTTCCAGATCCTTAACGATCTTTTTTAATCATGAATTATTGAATGTGGCTTAGTTGTTTCTTCGTTTATTTCAGGTCTAAATTCTCGACCGATTTCAAAACGATCGTCAGATCTTTTCTTGTGCAAATCTTGAACGAATTCCTTATAATGGATTCGTTTTCCTAAGAGAAATAACTTCTATTTCATCACCACAATACGAGCAATAGTTTTATTTATTTCTTTATTTATCTATTTTTGTTCACGAAAATCGGGTTGACAAAGAAATAAACTACTTATAGGACTTGGGATATGCCTGAAGAAAGTTCTTTATATATTAGGATTTATCATTATTTGGAAAGTATGTGTTTTCTACTATTGTTCAAAATTGTTCACTTGTTTAATGACCTTTCCATACAGCGCCTTCCTGAAATACGTATCAACAGAATATACTTTGCTTTTGATTCTGTAATGCCTCTAACCTTCACATTTATGTACTGACTCTTGGTAATGTGCCCCCAGCCGAATGTACATTCACATTTCTTTACATTTCCGAACTAACTTCACGTGACACACAAACTTGCTCGACTATGTTCCCAGTACTGATATTTGTTTTTGTTGATCTTCTCTGTTTAGTCCCCCACGTTAAATATGACTGCTCAAACTCTACAGAGGACCCGAAGAGTTCCACTAAAATTGAACTTCGTGTTCCGAGAAGCATCTGAAAGTATAATGAGCCCTTGGCTTCATCACTTAAAGGAAACGGTAACTAATATAGCAACTCACAAAGACTTTTGGTGTCTTCTGTTAGTGTATAACAGGAGCAAGAAGTAACACTAACAAGTAGGAATGATGCACTATTATCCCCAGGCAAAGTCTCTCGAGACTAAATCTTATTAAATTATAAACGGTAACAATTTTAAACCTGTAAAAAATGCCCCGAAGTTTCTTCGGCGCAATCGAGTTTTCTGTACATCGTATAATCACGGATACCGAAAATAGATCTATCTTTCGGTGGTCTCGGTATGGTGCTGTATGGGCCGCGCCCCATAAAACTTTAACCACGGCCCGGTGGTGACCTACCCTATATCGTTGTCAGAAGCACGACTATGGCTAACTTTAACCCTTAAATAAAATAAAAACTACTGAGGCTAGAGGGCTACAATTTGGTATGTTTGATGATTGGAGGAAGGATGATCAACATACCAAAGTTTTTAAGAGCTGAGGGCGGACAGAAAAAGTGCGGACAGAATAGAGTGCGGACGGACAGGCGAAGCCGGTACAATAGTTTTCTTTTACAGAAAACTAAAAGGTTAACATAATTCTGTCATTATTCCTCTGAGGAAAATCGTTCGTTTGAATTTCCCATTTCGAAAAAGCACAACTTAGGTAATAGCAGCAAAGGGTCTAATCTAGTTTTTATTACTTTAGTGACCAAGAGCGATATCTGAATTATTCATAACTCTGGTAAAACGGGATTATTCATGACCAGCAGACTGAATCACTTTGACAGGCGAAGTATCTCACAGAGCCAGACATATTCATTATTAAATATATGGAGAGAGAGAGAGAGAGAGAGAGAGAGAGAGAGAGAGAGAGAGAGAGAGAGAGAGAGAGAGAGAGAGAGAGAGAACATGAAACCTAAATTTCCATTTTATGCATAAGGAACTAGAATTTTATACCGCCGTGTATGTGTGCAAGTGTGTGTCTGTGTGTGTGTCTTGAATACGAACGTGGAAAATATTCATTACTTCTACCTTTCTGCAAGACATTTTTAATAATTTCGGCATTCTTTAAGTCCTCTGTAAAACCTCGCATTTTTTACACTTCTGGAAAATGATGACAGCGGAGTCCTTTTCCAGCAACTGAAGCGAAACAGCATTACCATTTTCTAACTACGTGTGTATTTTCCTTCCGCATTTACATGCAAATATTTTTTTATGCTATCGCATTATTATACTCGTTCATTACTATAATTAGTTTTGAAGTCATTCAAATTAATAAAGAATTTACTGTGTATTTCATAAACTACAAAGGCTCAAGGAGATTTTGAAACGACATAAGTCATTTTTTTCGTCGCTGTATTTCCTGTTTCATTTGTATTAGTAGGTATCTATGACGAAGCACAGGTGAGACAGAAGTGTTTGCAGTGTTTTGTTGCATAAATAACTCAGAATTACGAGCGCATTGCAAAGAGGCTCTGCGTTACAGTGAAGTTTAAAAATGCTTTAAGGAATTAAACGCAAAGTATGTTAAAGTGATACGTATTTTAGGAAAAAGCTGCATGGACAGGGCAGTACACATTAGTACAAGTATTGAACAATAGCGGGAACACTTTCCATGCAATGATGAAGCATAATCATATCGGGTTCTGTACCACTTACTGCATTGTTTATAACCGAAAATTTTCGTAAAAAAACAAAGAAAATATTGCTTTTGTTCCTCAAATAACTGCTAAGGAACACAAGTATTTCTTCTGAGGAATTCGAATTTATGGTCCCGAAATCGTGAAGATAAAGCATAACATATCTAAAATATTTTTGAGCGTATATCAAGTGCTGTGAGTCTTACTATATTGTTTGTTGACCAACATTAAAAAAATAAATAAATAAAATATAGCTCATATAACGGTTAAGGAATGACAGTACTTTCTCTTATGAATTAGAACTGATAGTTCGGAAATCGTCAAGTCTCTAAGATTTGCACAGGAAAAAGATCTGGTGATCGTTTTGAAATCGGTCGAGAATTTAGACCTGGGATAAACGAGGAAACAGCTAAGCCACGTTCTATATTTCTTGATTAAAACAAGATCTTTGAGGATCTGGACGAGAGACAAACAAACATATATGTCATCCAGCAGAGAGAGAGAGAGAGAGAGAGAGAGAGAGAGAGAGAGAGAGAGAGAGAGAGAGGAGACAATGTTCTGAGAGTGGCAGCCGGTACAATGAAGTGAGTGTTTATATAAAGAACGGAATGTGATCCCATGAAAGAAAGTAGGCTGAAATGTTTGGTTATTTGACCGAATATTTGACTCATTGAAACTGGCATCTCACTGCAAACGGTCATTAGCGAATGATACGAATATACGGAAAACCCGTTTCCCCCAAAGGGAAAATTTTGATAAAAAACTTTTAAGAATAAGTCACTCAAGCTATACCTGCTTAATAATGCTGTCACTTCTTATCTTCATCAAAATGTATATCAAATCTAATAAAAATGAGTAAAAAATTCTAGATTATTAGTTTTGAAGAAAATATTTCATTGTTGATTCAAGTTTTTAATAAATTTCAAATATCTAATTAGTTAAAATATGTTAGAGCTGAACTAAAGTCCCACATTTTGATTTGAGGCCGACCATATTTTCGTGTTTTTTTCTATTTTTCAAAAAATATGTAAAAAATCTAGTAACAAATACATTTTTTAGCCTTTTTTTTTATTCTTAGGAATAAGATGCCCTAAAATCTACCCTCTTTAAAATAGTTATAATATCTTTATGGATGGTTGCTCGCAAAATTCTTTTAATATTCAGTAATACTAAGTGAACGTGCCAGTAGATTTCATTTTCGATAGTCAGCTCGGAAATAGTCGGCCGAGCCTCTGGCGTGCTGAGGTAGAGGAAGACTCTGTGAAGCGGCCATCTGTTGTTGGTTGTTGGAGAAAGCTGCTTCTCTTATTTTTCTAGAGAAATGAGAGAAACGGTCCGGTTAAGCTGAAAGCAACAGTAAAGTGCTACTGTTTCTGAGGTAAGGACAATAAAAGCATACTGTCTCGTGCCTTGGTGGTAAGAGCTCGCCTTTATATTTTACGTTCTTTCCTAGGTACGGTAAACCAAAGTTTTCAGCCCAGAATATTCAGGTTAGTGCTGTGCATCGTCATAACGACAAGAAATAAAAACACCACATTTTTGTGAGACAAGACTAGACCGTGTTAGCATATAATTTGTAGTCAATGCATATTTTTGGCTTCTAATTTCTTAAAAGAAACTGAATAAACACGCTTGACATGCGCTCCTCGATCGACCATGATTTTTTAAGGTATGGGGCAGTAGAATCTTTACCTAAACTGGTTGTCCACCTGCATTTTGGGATATATTCCGTGCCATTAAACAAAGTGAGCCTATTTGAATAATTACACGAATCTGACCTACAAAAAATAATTTCGTTGTTCATTTTGCAATGGTACAGCTATCGGAAAGGGACCCAAAAAGAGATATTTTGCAACACAGCGAAAATATCATCGCGCCGGATGTGGTAACAATGTATTGAATATGGTTTTAAGATATTTTATGTTGCGTTTAATGCGGAACGTTAATGAGCAAATGTACAACGCGGGACGACAAAGCGGTGAGAGAAACGGAGATCCCTCAGTGAAATGTATTGGGAAGAAAATATTAAACTTTTCACAAAAAAATATTTCTTTTGGTTGTGTAGCTTTCAACTGTGTCTTACGGTTTGAAATTGTTTTTAGAGTAAAATAAAATGCGGTAATTAAAAAGCAGTTTGCATCCTCCCCAAATGATTCTTCAGAGACTTAGAGACATTCACAAACAACTTCACACACACACATATATATGT